>JABFPB010007787.1:0-10680 GCA_022817645.1 Ceratoteleas bidentatus | reverse complement strand
TTCTTTCACAACATGACTTTCATTCTGTGGCAAACTGATTTTCATTCTGTGACAGCAAGATATCTTGCTGTCACAGAATGAAAACAAGATATGTTGCGGACTGCGCATACGCAGTCCGCTCCTTATTGAGTTCAAACAGATATATTGCTGTCACAGAATGACATTCATGTTCTGACAGTAGGACCCGTTGCAAACAGAAAATCTTGCTGTGACAAACAGAAGATTTCTAAGAGTGCGTGAAAAAACTTAATATTCAAAACAAGGACATACTTCTTACAAGGATTCACTTCAGGCAACAGATTTACGTCAAATTCATAGCACCCTCTTCTAACTCCCTAAGAAGAATAGTGTTCATGATCTCAAGATTTGATAACTGTGTGCAAAAAAATCGTTGACACAACCCACCATAAACTTAAAGATTCATTAATTTTTTAATAAACTGAAACTACTTATGGCGGGCTGACCCAACAGCCGCTCTCCATCCTTCTCCCGCTCGTCACGTGGACTGCTGATAACGGACGCCCACAGCGCAATGATTCCAAGCGGACCCATCGAGACGGCAGCGGCATGATTCCACGGCAGCGAGACAACCTAAATGATGTTGGTGGCACAGCCGCAAGTCCCCAAAGCCACGTATGGGTTCCAGGCGAATGCGGTTTCCAGTCACGTGATTACAACGAGACGGTGGGCCGTAACGGGGCCTGGACGAAGCTCCTGGTGCGCTCAAGATAAAAGCCTTGATAGCGCAAGCAGGCAGGCAGTACGAGAGACGGTAGCGGTTCAAGCGCGTAGTCGAGATGCAATCGGGACGGTACCAAGTCCCGGGATGTGGAAGAAGGGGGGCAGAATCATGCTATGATGAATAAATTTTACTCATCATAGCATGATTCTGCGTAAACATACGCATGTTTTGCATTAGCTGTCGACTATTTTTGATAGTGCATTTTCTTGTATAATGATTTCTAGTTTTTAGGAGTATCGTTTAAATTTCGCAATGGCTGAATCCGAATATGCTCTTGATTTTAGGCGAAGCCCAACGAAATTATGCCCTTGCATCACGCCTGTACGCGCAGAGATACCCCAATGTTCGCCATCCAACGCCCAGGACATTTATGAATTTGTACATTCGTACCCAAGAAGGTGATTCGTTGGTCCCTAATCGACGCAACACTGGATGTCCAAGGACGGCTTTGACACCAAGGCAGGAGGAAAGAGTGCTTCAACATTCTGAAATACATCCGAGGGATATCACACGAGATACAGGTTAATTTTTTGTTGCGCATATTTAACAGATTATATTTGTTTAATTAAATGTGTATTTGTAAATATTATTTAATTTTGCACCTATGATTCACTAATTTAAATAAAAATTATATTAAATTTTCATCGTATTAAAGGGATTGCATCAAACTTTGTCACCGAAAATAAGCTCAATTCTTCATCGATAACTATAAGTAAAAACGCCTTTCTTAAAATATTACACATTTTGCTTCTAAATTACCCTTATTCAAATTTCTTTGTTAAATTGTACTTATTCAGATTTCAATTTAAAATAGTCCTTGTCCTAGTTCAACAGTGTAAAGTAAATCAAAGTCAATCAACCTAACATTTTTTTAAATCTACAACTTTACTCATAAAATGTGTTCTCCAAAAAAATCCTCCATTTTTAGGACGACGGTTTCGTAAACCACATAAAACAATTCACTGTCTATTAAAAATAGAGAAGCTTCAACCCTATCACTATACGAGAATCCAAAAATTGCACGATGCAGATAACCGGAAACGCCGAATATTTTGTCATTGGCTGATCCGAAATGCATAATAACAATCCGAGATTCTTGGATAAGGTTATTTCGACCGATGAGTGTCTTTTTATTCGAAAGAGGTTTTACAACATACATAATCAGCATCTGTTGGCGAACGGGAACCCCCCGTGCCTACACGGAAAAAATTGTGGGCGAACCGCTTCTTTTATGTCAGGTGAACCGTTCTCCCGGTCTACGGGCAACCGTTCACCCACTTTGGGCGAAACTGCAATACGATTTGTGAGACGGTATTGGTGACCATGACTGTAGCGCCAATTTATTTTTTCCATTGCAGGAGTTTGGTTATTCCAACTGTAATTACAGTAAGCACAACTTGATTTTTAGTTTACAGTAACGCGAACTGAAATCCATTTAAATGTATAATTTCAGTTGTGTCAAACGATAATCATTTCTCTCATTGTACAATTAAACAATGTAATCTAATGTAGTCGATATCGAATCGACGTTGAGGATATTCAAACATTGATTTGATGTTGATTCAATGTTTCGTCGAGTCGGTATCGACACTAAATCAATATCGATTTTATATTGTTGACCCATTAAAGAATATTGTCCGAATTTCTTCCGTTCATCTGTACGAGTTTTTTTACCACTACACCGAAAAAAAACCAATGGTAAAATAATATGAATTCCTGTCATTACAACTTGAAATTCATGTAACTATTGTACTAAAATATTTTCGTGCTGTTTTTACAGAAAAATCGCCAAACAACATATTTTTTCATGTAAAAATAACATGAAAAATATGTTGTTTGGCGAATCCCTTAAGGTGGTTATTTCCATAAGTTGAAATAATAAGAATTCGATGAAACTTTAAATCTGATTTATTTCAAGGCTACTATTTGATTTGCCAAATTCCCAAGTATTTCGACTACATAGAAGCGGAGATATTAGATGCTAAAATTGTTGAAAAATGATATATATAGTGATACTAGCCATGCGTTTAAATGAAACTTCAACATCGTATATCTCAATTTCTGCGTAGTCGAAAAGCTTGAAAATTTGACAAATTAAATTATAATATTCGAAGAACCCAAAATTAAATTTTTATAAAATTCTTATGTTTTCTTTTCTCATTATTCATAAATAATGAACAACTATAAAAATGTTGTATATAACATTTGAAAAACGATTTCACAGAACTCAATGCGAACAAAAGAAATCAAAATTGACTATATAAGGTGGAAATGTTTACATAAATCATTAAAATTCCAAAAATTCCACGAAAACCAACAATTGACAAAAAATATCTTTTTTCATTTTCATATGCAATTAATAGGAAATTCACATGTATTATACCAAGAAACAATCAAACTATTGCCCTGATGAAATAATAAAACATGATTAAATTAATATGACCATATTTTCATTTGGCACCCTAATTATACGATCCTTCATGATATAACCACCTTAAGTGCATCGAATCCCTTAAGTGTATGAGTGAAAAAATAAATATTGTTTTATAGTTGCTATATGGATACTAATAGATAACATTTTTGGCACATAACGGTGAAAGTCTCTGAAAATCGGTCGATTTTGCAGCTGACTGAAAGTGAAACCCTCGTTTTTAGAAGCTATAGTCTGTTTTCAGATGTGTAAACGTTTTTCCGTCGCCTTCAACAAAATAAGTATGGCATTTGCAGAGTTATTGATCTGGCATATCAACAAAATAAGTGTTATATTCGATTTCCACAACAACTAGAGACCTTCTCATGCAAAACAAGAAGGCTGGCTGAAATATGACATAGAAAGCTGTATTTTGGGCGCGATTCACATATGTTCTTGACATATATTTTTGCTCACAAGTTGTAAACTAGCAGCAGTTACTTTAAAAATAATATGTCAACAGGCTGTTGAAAGGATCATTTTGTCCATTCCTTTACAGCAACACTATAAAGTGATACTCTAAGTTTCTTAGCTGTTAAAAATAAAGTATTGAAGATATTAAAACCCTATCTAATAAAGCAATTCATCATATTAATAAATATTAATGAGTAGTGAAGACATATTAAAACACGTATTAACACACATGAACTATTATTCACAATGTTACGAATTTTTATTAAGATAGATGCGCTTATTGTCTGCGTTTTACGTATAGATTACGTAAAGACATTAATTATCTTTAAATTTCGATGGAAAACAATCTTTTATAATGAGGACTCGATCTCCGGCTAACGCGTTAGAAATTCGGATTATTTAAGGTAGTTCTTTAACGAATTCAGTTTTAAGTTTTTGCGAAATTGCGCCAATTTATTAATAATATGCTGAATTAATAATGAACTCATAATTAGTGTTCTCTGAAGAACACTTTTTGCAGTGTATATGCGGAAGGACAACACAAACACTAGACATAAACAGGACACAATAAGGTTCCGAGAAAGATAGTAGGTTATCAACATTTACGTGTTTTCTCACATCGGCGAAGTCCATTGCAAATAAATAACGGAAATATCTAATTGAGGTTTGATTTGCTTGCGCTTTACTACAAGTTTCAAGGTGTACGTAGATTTCATATGTAAGATAATTATAATTTCTGCTAAATGTACATTTTACTTTGTAAAAGACTTTTGTTTAGCCAGATTATCACAATCGCAAACTAAGCTGTCGTCAGGTGTAACGTCGCACGTTATTTAAAAGTTTCAATAGCCAGTCGTACAAACTTTCCTACTGCACATTGCGCACGGATAATTTTCATATTGTATTAAGAAAAAAAGAGAGCAGAAGTTCAGAGAGCAGTCACTGGGAAGACATGTGGACACCTTCACCACTGCACTACGGAAGCTCTTGAATTCTATTTTCACTCCGCCTGGTGTAAAAATCAACCAATCAGAATTATTGCCTCATATTGTTCTTCATTTTGATTGGTTAACTTTCACACCCCGCGGAGTGACAATCAACACCGAACTCCAATTCCACACCTGATTTTTTACAGTGTAACCATAATTCAGTTTGGACATACAGGAGTGCCATAACTTGCGCAGCGATTGAAATATATTATTTCAAACCCTGAACTGATTCATTGATACAGTTTTCAAGACCCACCATTTTCACGCACGGAACACGAAAAGTCAGCTCATTTGATAAAAAATTAAGAAAGTTATGCTATTTTTTATAAAAGCATGAAAAAATGACATTTTTCAGGATTTTCGTGTTTTTTTAGTTAACTCCCAATATTTTCTAAAATTGTGGACAGAAATTGCTGAATCTTTTTTAGTCATATTCTCCATTAAATTTGACATCAGCAAAGTGCATTTCAATCCAGATCAGCAGCTTTTAATCGCGTTTATTTGTTTTTTTTTATTATTTCCTTTGTTTTTTTTTATTTCCTTTGAATGTTGGGATCCTTTTGTCCCCCAGTCGTGCGTTTCAGGTAAAAAAATATAGTCGTGCGGTCTAGGGTTAATAAATAATAACCTCAGTAATCAATTATGTAATGTTGTTGTGATGCTTACATTGTCTTACCTGTTAATTAATACAATAAACTCATTTAAATGTTAAAACAACAATTATATTAGCTTTAAAAGGTTTGAATATTCAGTTACCAATAAAATTTATAAATATTCAATAATTTGTATATTAAATTACCAATAAAAATGATAAATTTATGATTAGAATTTATTAATTAAATAATGCAATGTAACTTCCAAATTAAACTATAATCGTTTATTTTACAACAAGTCAGACAATTCAAATATTTATATTAATAAATATTTCATTAGCGCTGATGGTCCAATAGTTTGATTTTAAATTTGTTTTTGCTCATGTAGTTCATGAAAAGTTTTATTCGTCGAAAACTATAGCAAATTCTGACGGCATCCAGCCATTCGTTTTGAAAAAATTTGCCGGATGTAATAATTACGGGAAAAAAAATACTTTTTGAATATTTACCGGAAATAAATTTACCCAATTCATGAAACTTACCAGAGATTTAAATACCACAAAAAAAATACAACGCAGAAGTTACAAATTAAAATATACGAATTTTGACTTGAAAACTTAACAATTACGGGAATAAAATTACGGGAAAGCAAATAACTGGAGACAAATTTACCGGATTATAAATTACGGGAAACAAATTTGCCGGATTATTAATTACGGGAAACAAATTTGCCGGATTATTAATTACGGGGTATAAAATCAGGTGAATCACAAGAAATAATTATAATACCAATAAACGTTTTATTAACAACTGAAAAATGATGGAGTTAAAACAGTTTAACAGTTGATCGACATTCCACTGAACAATACGGGCATTTGTAGCCACAGAGTATTTCACACTCCGAACATGTAACATAATGGACACACGGTAATAAGGCGTTGGGAATGTCATTTTCTTGGCATATTATACAGGAAGAAATCTCCGCAACGTGTTCTGAAATAAATATGTCAAGTATTCATTTAAGTCTTATGCGCAACTTTTTCGTCTGAAACTTGATTAAATGTTAACTTAAACATGTGCCTACTTATTCGAACACAGAGCTCGTACGGCTGTCTGCAAACAGGGCACCTGCGATCTATCAAATTCGCACATGTTTCGCAGATTCTGTAGTGCCCGCAATTGTCGAACGCGTGTGTGGCTTGAGCCATCCAGCAAACGGCACACAGCCCTGCAAAAAATTGTGGATACAAATGAATAGAAAAGAATATGAACTTTATCCAAATTAGCATTACAATTGATTGTAATTCATTTTTCGATTTTGAATTCTATAAATAATTTAATAAATTCCAATTCTAAAATTCAAAGTAAAATTTTTCAAAAAAGTCGATCTAACGAATTGTACAGTACGCTGTAGGCTCATAACAGCCTAATCATATCTACCTGCAGGCGGAAAATAAAATTTACCCCATTTCAGTCCATTTTTATATATGGAAAGTAGAAAACATCATACATTGCACGAACTTCTTGTTCGTGAAACGAATGATGTTTTCTTCTTTGCGCACTTTATTTATTCCTATATGTCTAACGCGAAGTATTGTTTTCACCCTGGTTCGTAAAGAGCAACAACAATTTTGCGCCTTGTTTGCACATTCCAAGAAAATATTTTGTACAGGTTAGAGACAAAACATTTTCCACATTACGAGGAAAATAATATACTTTGCACCCTGGATACAAAATATCCGAAATATTAATTATTTACCATCCTGTTCTATTTCTTCTTCCTCCGAAGAACTTTCGCGCTGACGCGTATTACGCGTTTGTCTTTTAGGACGTGCACCGCGGTGTTGGCGCACTGCTCCTGCCAAAGCCTCTTCCGCAGTAGCTGTATTTTAAATAAATTATATAATTGAAATTATTTTCAGCAAAACCGGAGTTTTTAAATGAATTTCTGTATTTGAGTTAAAATACTGCAGTGTCTTTGACATTTACATTTTTTTGTATCCGTCTAGAGACGCCCCTATTAGAAATTACATATTGAACATATTGATTCATACAAAAACGGTGACAATAACTGCCCAAGAATATAATGGTCTCTGCGATTATTGTCACCATATTTGTATGTTTTCATATATATATGAATGATATTTTTAATAGGAACTATCTTGTCTCTTGATACCATTTACCATTGTCATCGTTGTCTTCTGAGTTGTTCTGGTTCAATCGAGCTCGACTATTCCGATTAATGCCACGATGTCGAGTGCTGGCACGATTTCGTGTGCGACGGTGCTGCAGGATATATCCTTGTTCAGCCGTATGTCTTCGAGCTACAGCTCCTCGAATCGCGTGTCCTGCAGACGCAGTTCTGCTGCCCGCCCGTGCTGCAGCCGCCACTTCTCCCGCATCAGCTTCCTCATTATTTTCGTCATGATCTGTAATGTAGAAACATATTTAGCAATTCTTAAAAACAGATGTTTTTGTGCTAACATTAGCAATAAACATACCGTTTTTGGGGAGAATTTCACTAAGAGCTGCTGGATTTATATCCGGATTATTGTTCCTTGTTCCTACATGTTAACAATTATCGTGATTAATACGACTTAGAATTATATTTATAATGTACTAAATAGTATATTATTGTTGTGGATTACATGCACGTCCAAAACGAATACAGTGCTTTATGGACCGTGGGCGCGGGCGGTTATTCAATTAATGCCGCCCGAGTGCTATAATAATACACGGGGACGCCAGAGAGCATGATATAGCCCGAGGGCGGTAATAATTACTGACCTCCAACCCTAGATCCACACGGAAAAAAACAGTCGTGTGGGCCTCAGAGTTTATTCCTGTGAAATAGTATATTACGCAACTAGGGCAATTTCCGACGAGTGTATTGTAGCACGAGTTGAAGCCGATTGTTACAAGGAACGAGTCTGGAATCGCCTTTCCCGCCGTATTTCGTACGATATTTTTCACAACAAGTCCATGGGAAACTGAATTTCCCATTCACGTGTGGTTAAAATTCAAACCCGGGCATGTGTGTATCATATGCCAAAGGCCTGAGGGTCTAGGTTTACGCCTGTGAACACCACAGTTGTAAGTTCATTGGCCGATCTGCCTGTGAATTCCACAGCCATGAAATGAAAGCCACAGACCAGAAAGACTCACAGTTCTGAGAACTATGACATTCACAAATATAAGGAACTGTGATGATCATCGTTACTGTTTTTTTCGTACATAAAACTTGTATTCGTTAATTTATTGTATACCTCGTGATTTGACTCGTTGCGTGAAAAACTGTCGCATTTCGTCAGTGAAAGCATTCAGAAAGTCAGCAATTTCCATTCTAAATATCAGGGGATTGTTTTTCTTGTATTAATTCGAACATATTTATTTGTTTAACCTTTAGAAGACCGGAATTAACATTATCGGTAGTTCTTCATTTATTTGAATGACAATATCGTTTAAGATGGAATTATTAGAAAGAGTTATTAAAGATTTTTATAAAACTTAAGTATGTTGTACATGAAGTAGCTAGCTACCACCTGAATATATCAGATATTTTTTATGTCTAGATAATGGATGTCAAATCGACATCGATCGAGGTGACATTCAGAAAAAATAGGCCGGTCTTCTAATTGTTTAAGAAACAAGTGTGTGTTTACTCGTCATTTTGAAGCATTCGCTGATTAGTGTCGATTGTATTTTGTAACTGCTTCAATCCCCTGATTCTTGCGTTTACAATCTTGCAATCAGTGCGTAGTTTTTCCAGTTTTTGGTCGCTTTCATAAATTATTTTCTTCATCTTACCTAGAAATAAAAATAAATGTCAATAATATTGTAAGTTGGACCAATTCTACACCGAGCAATCTTGATTGTGTATACAAATTTAACATACCACATAAGAATGTTATCTACACGGAAACAACTGTAGACTTTAACCATGTAAATATTTACATGGTTCAAGTCTACTTCAGGTAAATTCTAATTCAAAAAGGTACAGTTTTACTTACAATAAACAAAAATTTACGTGGAACAGGTAAACAAGACAACAATTGTTTCCGTGTATACGGAAAAAAATAATTTATGTAATCTACAATCTCAATTTGGTTTCATCACATGTTTGCAGCGGCAACAGACTGCGGCCTGTGCTGAGCACATGCCGGGACTGTTGTCGCCCATTGTCATCGAGTCTGTGCGCATGCGCCGCGAGGAGTTTCCTCTCTCTCGCGCTGACTCGCACCGACTCGACAACAATGCCGGCATGTGCTCAGCAAAGGCCGCGGACTGTTGCAATCACAAACATGTAAACTTGTTACAAACCGCGTCATGGTAATTCTATAGGAAGTCTGGTAGATATCACCGATCTTTTTTTTAAGAGTAGAAACCGAGAATCAGTCAAATCCAACTAAATCCAATAAAGCCTCGTTCGAATCTACCCATAACGGAGCAACCAGAAAATCGACATTGATTCGATGTCAATGCAGATGTCGACTCGATGTTGAGTCGGTGTCGAATCAACGTCTCAGTGTCCGCTCAGATGGCATCGAATCGATAACGATGGCTTAATGTCGATTCGACATTTTGTATTGACATCGATTCAACATCGATTCGACATCTGTATTGATGTTGATTCAATGTCGATTTTCTCCCTGTTCTGTTAGGGTACACGATGCGAATTCGAAAATTACAAATTAAACGGATCATAATACCAGTTTAAAGCAATTCAGACTAACTTTTCTAATTGAATTTAATTCGATTTAATTGATTCTTAACTGCTGGATAGGCACTACACATAACTGGAATGCCATCTGCAATCAAACCTTAGAAGTGATTTAATTTCAAGGGGTCGGAGCCTCCTTAGTTATACACTATAATAATTTCTCCGTGTGTGTACATTAAAAAAACATCACTGAGTGATATGAAAGCATTAATGAGTGATTTGAAGTAAGATAGATAATTGAAAACGACTTTAGATATAAAAGACATTTTCGCCAAAAAGTTGCTTGTTTTCTTTTTGTCTAAAATAGGTTCTCTCTCTCTATATATGTATAGGTCTATCCAACTTAACGTCACTCAGTTTTATCGTGAATATAAACTAGTGATGTTTGTTTATCTCCGTTTAGGATAAGATGAGGTATTGCTGATCAACCAAAATTGAAATTTAGAAACCAAGAATTACATTTATCTTCATTTAAAGATGTACATTTTACAGTAATAATCGGTTGCTTACAGTTAACAAAAGTGTTGGCAAATGTAAACCATATAACAAATTAATAGCACTATTAAACGAGTACTAGGGGAAAAAGAATTCAATCGAGAGTTTCATTTGGACTTTAGTTTCCACGAGTTGGAAAATAAATAGGTTTTCTACTTCCATTTGTGGTATAAAAGCTTATGTACACTGTTAAAAATCTCAGGAGTGAAGCTTTTAGGGGTGAAGTGTGAAATATTTTGGTGTCAATCTTGAAAAAT
>JABFPB010007786.1:0-10686 GCA_022817645.1 Ceratoteleas bidentatus | reverse complement strand
ACTCGTTCCTTCCAGAACTCGGCTTCGCCTCGCTCCAGAAGTTCACTCGTTTCGAAATACGAAATTCCCTCCCTAGTGGTGTAATGTACTATTCCACCGTTAAAAAATGGGCGGAAATGAAATTAAATGAAAAAGAATTTAGTCAAAGAAAACGGTCACTAATTGGGACATTTCGCCTGTATAAATAGTCAGTAACTGGGACATTCACGTTAATTGCGTTAAATAATTCCTCAGTTTAATTTAGCGGTACAAATAGTACTTGTTTAATAACATTTTGATTATAACACTTTGGAGAGCAACACAAATTATAATTTTGAAATTTAACCAAATTTTTACTAGAGTCACACGTTATAATGTTTAGAATTATTAGAAGTTTATTAATACTATTTTTTTATCATTAATAGGTTTCTTAATTTAAATAACAAATCTTCTATAAAACGTGGAATTTTATTTATAAATTTATTTCTAAACTTCGAATTAACTTGTGATATCTATTGAAATTTCGCGTGATCGTTAAACAATTAGACCTGGTCAGAATCTTTATCGTCAATTGACCAGATTTTTACTCGACCCTCAAATTCTCTTCAACTTTATTTATACTACAAACGAAGTATGTTTGCATGTCATTTAAGGTCAACATCTTTTCCTTCGAAAAAAATGATGCATGCCAAACAGATAACAGTTTTTACCCAAAAATGACATCCTAATAACTTTTTTTTAATTTTCACGATTTACACAGTACTTGCATTATAGTTTCAAGTTTCAACCTGAATTCTCAACCGTGAAATGAATCTGAAAGCATTTCATTCATACCTATATACATAATTAAAGCGGAAACGTTAAAATTAAACTAAAATTTACTCGAACTTGATCCTTAAAGCATATACACAGAATTTCTAACTACAATTTGAATTGTTTACTACATATGCTGGAAAACTCGGTTGAAAATAAAACTTCCTTTTTTACAGTGGACTAGTCGCGGACGACGGTTCGCGCAGCTTGTCAAAACGTAGGAAAACGTTAATCCCGTGGAAAAGCGAGCATGCTAATCACAGTACTCAAGTGTACTTTCTAAGCGCGTAAAAATGGAGCATTACAGTCGGGGCAGCGTAACATTAGGTTCAATCATAGCTAACTGCACGCCGCGCCTTACATAAAAATTTAACGACAAAGCCGGGAAAACGTAACGCGTCATGTAACATTTATGATTTTTATATCGTATGTATTTCGGCGTAACGCACTGTTTCGTCGCAAAGACGACGTTTCGGAAATATTCCGTCGTCGCTGCTTCGTGAGAAAAGAGTGCGCCGCTCGTTAAACATTCACGTTTGTCTGCAATATGTATGAGCTTATATCTTTGAGAGCGTTAATTTATGCAGGATGTCCGGTGAATAGGAATTTCAAAATTCGCGCACTTTTCCCTGTCTAATATCTGAATGTTTGTGAGTAAAATGCGGAAACGCGATTATGATTAAGGAAAATTGATTAATCAATCACTTTAGCTGAAACATTTCTTTGATTCGATTTCGTTCATGGAAATACATTAAATAACATGGAAAATTTTAGCAAAAACTTGTTCTCTTTCATGATTTTCTATTCTTTATCTCATTTCGTTAATTTCGTTACTTTTTTATCTTAATTTTTAAGTTAGGTGTATTTTAAAAACATATTTTACATTTTAAAGACGCAAATTTTTAAAGCAATTTATATTCAGGTGATAATTCACTCACTTTTGAAATACTGCATTGGACTGTAATTGGTTTGGCAATTGAATACTTATGTAGATTGATTTAATACTAGGCTGTTTTAAGTCGATGAATTGAATACTTACACTAAAAAGTCTGTAAAATAACATCGATCGCCGTTGACAACAAATATGCTACGAGTGAAATGACACTGCTATCAATAAGTAGTGTAATTTTACTCGACAAATGTCAACGTTTCGTTTCAGTTTTAACTTATCGAGTATCAACGAAAATTATGTATTTAAAATACTACATATTCAATAAAACGTCTCAATCAACTTCTTGTTTTGCATATAACTGGATGAAACGTGATTTTAAAAATTAAGTATTTAAGTAACTTTGTTGTATCGATTAGTCATATTTCAGAATAGTTTACTATGTTGGATGTAGACGTTGGTTGTGTAATTTAAAACTGAGTGTCAGCGTTTTTGATTTTCAAACGATGTTATTTTAGGATAACTCTTTAGAGCACATCTGTTCAGAAACTGCGAATTCGCAAAGTAAAAATCAGAAGTTAAAACGCTTTTTAATAAAATAAAACAATTGCAATATGTTAGCACTAAAAAGATTCATTTATATCAATTGATAAATTTTAGTCTTAAACAAATAATACAAAAAAGCTATAATGCGTTTTTAATAGTTATTACAGAAGTAAAGTTCCACCGCAATAAATTTGATTAATCTTTAATGGACTTACTGGAGTGGAATATTAATTCACAATCAAATTATTGATAAGAAAGTAAGACCTGAAAAAAGTTAATTAGTCGTTCGCGATGAATAAATAAAAGTGTTTGATAAACCCAGCAATTAAAATTTTTTCGATATTGCATCATTAAAAAGATTCATTCAGCTTTACATACAAACAATTGTGAAAATCAAATAAAAACTCGCATTTTGCGTCATTCCGCGACAGGTTTGGGCGCAAAAGTGCGTCGACGATTTTCATTTTCGCTCTCCGGCCTTTTCCCCGTCGAAGAGAAATAATTGCGCGTGACAAAAATTGGATAAGATGTTATCTCCTTCTCCATTGAATCACGGTATCAAGAACCGACTCGATCGTCGAGCTGCGTGTTAATGTTGATGAAAATCAACAAGTTCACTTACGATAAGTAAACGTCGCTTCATTGCAGCGAATGCAGCTGCAGTTGCAAACAAACGTAAACAAGTTTTTACGGTAATTAAATAAATAATTGAATGCCGGTCTCCTCTTTCTTATTTTATCATATTAAAAATCGTTTCCCTGTTAGGTTTCAGTCGGAGTTATTGAAATTCCTATTTTTCCCCAAAATAATATGCAAAAAATATGGATACTATTAAGCATATTTAGTTAAAAAATGCAAACTTGAAAAAATCATAAAACAATGTGGAGGTATTACTATCTGCACGTGCTGTATTTTCAAAGTGATAGCATTCAATAACACTGGTTTATTCATTGAAGAGGGTTGATGAAAAATATGTATGATAGTGATATTGATTTGGATGTTATTGTATTTAGCAACCCCGTTCTAAGCCTGCAAACACATTTGGTAGAATCCAATATAATAGCACCAATTATTAAAGAATGAATTTCTTGGAAAGATTCCGAATTCATAATTTGAATTTGAATTCCATTTTATTCCGTCTATTCTGATGATTTATCAATGTTTCTAACCAATATTGAATTCTTTAAAAAGAACTGGTTTATGTTCAATTCCAAATTCTTGAATTGAACTGACAAAACAAATTATTTTCTATTTTTCACTTGTGGTTAGATAATTTATTTAAATATTTACAGCATTCAAATGCAAAAAATGAATTCCAGTCAAATCCGATGTTGAATTTGGCTAAAAATCCTATTCTTTTCTATTCATTTTGGTCAATTTTCTTTTCATTTTTTATAAACATTTTAGGAACTAAATTCTGTAACATTCATTTCAATCTTCCACCTTTCAATTATCCCCATAAAAACCGTCCAAATTGCACTCATTTGACAAACCCACACCGACCATCTCACATCCTATATATATCCGCGTCTGACCCCTCGTTGACCTCTCCCATTTCGCGCGTCAAAAAAAAGAACTGAATTTTTGATTTCCCAACTTCACATTGAAACAAATTGGTCCAACGAGACCCACAAAAAACGCAATTACCCGTCGCTGTCAGCGTCTATAAATAAGTTTGCCTAAGTTTGACAAGTATGTAAAATGTCGGTTCGCCGGGTCTCGTTCACCGTATGAAAGTAAGAGGCAAGAATTGGCGGGATGCGCGCGCTCGTTTCGTCGGCCGATTAATTGCGCGAAATTCGCGCCAATAAACAGCCGCAACCGCAAGCGCGTCTCGCTGGCAAACTGCGTAAACACGTAGCGCACGTTGCGCGGTAAAAACGCGGCGAACCGAAGTGCAAAATTTGTCCGACGTAAGAGGCGTTTTGCGTCAAAACAGAGCCGCGCGTCTGGCGAGTAATCGCCGCGGTAACCGGGCAAAAAGCACGATACACGATTCAATTAACATTCACGCGGATCGAATCTTTCTCGATTTGCATCGAAAAAGCGAGCGGCTATTTTCGTAGCTCAGCAAAAAGCTGAGTTATTAAGGAAACGCGGCTTTTTGCGCGCGAAACTTATTAATCGTTGTTTTGTGAAATGGCAAAAAAAGGCGGAAAGCGGCGTTACATAAAAGCTCGTGACTCGCCCCGAAAATTGTTTTGGCTATCAGTTTTCGTTGACTTTCGTCACGAGTTGAGATAGGGATTGCTAAACGACGTTGCGTTATTGGATGATGTTTTGTTGACGACCGATGTTGGGCAGTGACGGACGATGCGAATTTTGAGTCAGCTGATCAGTCCAAATTCCGAATTGAGGAAAACAAGCGCGATGCGGATGTGTCGAATTCGCGCGAGAGAGTTCCAGCGGGAAACGCTGTGGGAATGATTGGAAAGGTGACGTTACGTGATTTAATTTTGTGTTGTAGCATGGAAAAGTAGTTGGTTTGCGAGATGGCAAGTGTGGGAAAGTGTCGGAAGGTGAGATTCGAAGTGAAGAGGAAGTGTCAGGGAAAATTACTGTTTTTATATTGCACCCTAGGAACGGGTAATCGGCGAGATTGTTGAGTGAGATTCAAAGATATGATATCTGAAAATCTATCCCAAGTAATCAGCTGATCGGATTAAGCAAAACAATAAAAACAATCTCAGTAAAGGAGAATTGAAAAATGATCAGGAAATCCTGGCAAGAATTGTATTAGTTTTTTAATTGCAGTAATGTTTCATTAACATGAACTATTTCGTAATTGTTTAATGAAACACAAATGTCAACCAAAAGGTAACAGAAGTATCATAACTGCAAGCAGGTGGTCACATTCAAAGCCAGTAGCAATGCGTCAATAAAAAACCGACATTGCATCAAGTTACATTGTCACCAAAACCCGAGATCTTTTCACTGAAAACATTTTTCAATCTCCTTCAAAACTCCCTCCAACCACTTCCAATCCAACCCCACCTTCTCCATATAGATCATAAAAAATCACTGTCAAATATTCACTTAATATTCACCAGCAAGTGAGAAATATTCTGAAGAGTCACAAAATGTCACATTTTTTTAACATTTCAGAATGTATTAAAGAATTTAAAAATATGTCAACCTCTTAAACTTTGATAACGAAATCTTTCCATTTTCTCTCCCAAATTTTCTCACTTTCCTGCTTTTGCACTCTCCCACCGATATCACTCCCGATCCTCCCATCTTTTTCCCCGACCCCACAACCGCGAATCCGCGATCTCAAAAGCACCCCGCGATCCGCCACGAAACGCCGCTCTCCAGCATCCCGCGTCTCTCCCTCGTGTGTCCTTCTCCGTCGCATCGATTTATGTAACATCCGAACGGGGCGACGACGGGCGACAATGCGCTTGGGACGTTTTCCGCGGAGAAATCCGTGACTTACGTCAGTGAAAGTCCTCGGTTATATCAGTGGCGCGGCGTAATGGGAAAAGCTGCCGGAGACGAGCGTGGCGCCTGGCTGCGGGGCACCATTGGTGTCTGTGCCGGCCTCGCGGGGCCTGCCGAAATTCGCGGAAACCGCCGCGGACTCGCGTCAGCGGTCGCGCATTTTCGCGACCGAACGGGGCCCGTTTCGGGCCCGGGCGCGCGCACGTGCGATCGCTCGACGCCTGACAGCCGAGACTGGCCAGCCGCGGATTCGCCACGGGTTCGCGACGGACAAACGCGGCGACACTAACGCGACGATCGCAAAGGTCGTCAGACGCGGACGGCTGTGCGCGTTTTTGTGTGCGGCCTGGCTGTGCGTGAGGCGACGCATAACAAATAGAAATAACATTGACGGGTGCTGCCATCTGGGAGAGGGGACGGGGAGAGGGGAGTGGCGGGTTTGGTGTCTCTGTCGGATGAGGGGGTGGGAGAAGGAGAGAGGATGCGGAGCGAAGGAGGGGAGGGCGGAGGGGGGAGAAGGCGGGGAGGGGTGGTGGACAAGTTGAGGCGGGGGTTTTTATTGATTATCGGTTGATGAGCGGTTGAATGGAAAGGCGGTTTCTGGGTTGAAGGGTGGGTTTTGAAGGTAAAGAAAAATATCGTGTGAAATTGCCATGATTTCTCATACAGACTTGGCTGGCCCCATACGCGAAATCGCTTGGGATCTCATATGAGTTCACTGATAGGAAAACATGCACCATAAGTTTGTACAAAAATGCCCATATATGCAGAAATTGGGTATAGTGTTTATGGGATGGAGGCAGTAAAATAAAATGATAAAATGCTGCTATTGCAAAATTTTCATTCTGGATTGTGATGTGAGAAATCATTTGAGTTTTGCATATGAGAAGTCATGAGATTTTTTGATAGGGTTGGAAAGGAGATTGGGTGAGAGGATGAGAAGAATGGAATTTTGGGGCAAAGGGGAATCAACATTATTCATATTGTTGATTATGATCGTCCAGAATGTTCCAGACTATCAATCCAGAATATTCATTTGTCTAACGTAACTATAGACTGCAATTAATCTTTTGAAAGTGATTGATCTGCATGAATGAAAGCAAATATCTTTTTCATGGATGCTTGACAGTAGAAATAATTACTACCTTCTTAGTGTATAGCACACTTATTACAGACTCTGTAATAAGTATATAGCGTTACTTTACAAGGAAGTTTAGTTAATAAAAAGTTTCAATAAGAACTGGAGTGTTGAGATCTTAGTTTGGAGAAATGAAAGCAAAGATAGGTATGACTTGTATAGTGATAAAATTTAAATTTATTACAGTCCGGAAGTCGTGAAAGTTATTATTAGAAAATTTGGGTTTCACGTACTACCAAACATATGTGAATGTTCGATTTTAGGATCATAAAACAAGATTTACATTCTTCAAACCACCCAGAAGGAAACATTATTTTGAAAACTTTTTCGTTTATGCAAAGTTAAATAACTTTATCAATAAACAAATTCATTTTCGCGAAGTAAGCTTTATTTTCATTAAATTGGAATAACTGCATAAATTTTACATAAACTGTCGATTGACTTAAACTTTATTGCACATACATACATTACATATTCTATGCAAACATGTTTTTTTTCACATTTATAAAAAATATTCACACTTATTATCACTTCTTATAACTTAATCATTTCCCTATCAGCAAACAATATTATTAAATATTACTACAATATTACAGTAATATTATATATAATATATTTTTTGCTGGTAGGGTTCTTTTTTAAAAGACATTACCCATAGCAAATATGTACTAGGAATGTATCCAGAATGAACTGAGAATATTTTTCTAATACGTTTTAGAATTTCAAACGTATAAGAATAATACTAAGTTCAGTCTGGATAAATTGCTGGAATATTCCAGAAATCTCTGTTTACGAGTGATCGTCATTATTGCGAGCAATTATCAAGAGTTGTAGTGGTTCAGCGAGTAGAGTCGACCACTGTCACTTGGAAGGCATAAGTTCGAATCCTCTTGCTTAATACTGTTTTTTTTTTTCAAATAATATTTCAGAACAACATTTCTGATATATTTTAAAGAAATCTTAAAATGTTTCGCTATGTTCCAAAAATATTCCAGAAACGTTCCCAGTTCGTACTGAATATATTTCTCCGGCATATTCTGAGTACATTATTTCGGACAAATGTTGATCCTAGAATTCACCAGGAATATTTCGGAATATTTCAGAACATTCCTGGAGCAAATAAAATATTCCAGAAAAATTTCTACATTCTTGAAATATTATGTGCTATTAGGGTATAATCCCTTCTAACCAATCTTATCATTTCCCAATTATCGAAAATGAATTCATTCGTAAACAACCGGTTTGCATACAAACAATTTCGTCAGAAATTATCTCACCGTTTCTCTCAGCCGTTCCTATCAATCGATCATAACAAAATGTATCCCCTCCTATCCTCCCTTTAATCATCTGCAACCACATCATTACCCTCATCCTTCGCCTCTCCGCCACGAGAACTCACCTTTCCAACTACATTCCCAGTGCCTCCCCGCAAAACATTTTGCATAGAAATAAATAGAAAAAAATTTAATTTTTTGCAAAATTCAACATTCATTTGAAATTACTGGAATTCATTTTTTGGTTTTGAATGTCATAAATAGTTGAATGAATTCCAATTCAGGAATTTAAAGTAAACTTTTTCAAAATGTCAATCTAACAAGAATTTAAAAAGAATAGGAATGAATTCGTTTTGTCTTGAATTTGAATACAGTTTTTAGAATTGAACATATACGAATTATTTTGAAGAATTCAAATTTTAAGAATTCATAATTGCAAACACCGATAAATCACCGGAATAGAACGGAATAGAATAGAATTGAAATTGAAATTATGAATTCATTATTTAATAATCAATTCTTTTCTATCCGTTTCTATTAAATATTTATGCAGGCCTCCGCCCTGCAAACAATTTTGGTTAAAAGTGAATAGAAAAGAATTGGACTTTTAGCCAAATTCAGTATTCATTAATTTACTGGAATTCATTTCTTTAATAATGAATTCTTTTCTATTCGTTTCTATCACATATTTATGCACTCTTCGCAGCCTCCCGGCACAGCTTCCAACGCTCTCTCCGTCCCATTTCATCCCAGCGCGACGGCGAAGGACAGCTTCGCCCGCAGGTCAGCTGACCCTCCCAAACCGCTCTCTCTCATCCAAGTACTGTCGCGGACAAAAGCGTGCGCTCGTCGAATCAGCGCCGCGCATTCTCCGCCTTCGCCATCAACGTCGCAGCTTGTGTGCCGCGACAGTACCACCGACGAACACACGATTATCGACACGATAAAAGGCCGTCGGAAAAACACGCGAAATGACGGTCTAAGGTGAAGATCCGGATGAGTCTGCGGTGCATCGGCATTCGAACTGACGATCTAACCGACGATCTCGCTTGTGACACTGGGAAAACACTCACCAGGCGCAATCGCTTGTGCGACGTTTACTAGGTTACAGTCGCGGGAAACGAACTCCGACTGACAACTCGAACGGCAGATCAGGTACGCCGCTGATTTTGATGGACTTTGGAGTGATTTTGAGTAGTTGGTGTGTGGGTCGGTTTGAGTGGGGTTTAAGGAGAGATGGTGTTGATTTTGGGTGAAGTTGAGGTTGAGGGATTTGGGATGAGGGGATGGATTTTTGGATTGGAGTCGGAGATGGGATGGATTACTTTTGGAAATAAGTGTCATTTGGGAATTGTTACGTTGATATTGGGGTTTGTGGGAAACATCAAAGGAACGTTGAAGAAGAGGGAAGTGTAAGAAATTTTGAATATTAGAGATAAATTTGAATATTTGTTAATTGTTTTTTAATTTAGATAGATTTATCAAACTTGTGTATCCGTGTTGGGAGTTCCTACAAATTCCCAGACGAAACACATCTTTTGGGAACTAATCGCAAACTTTAAACCGAAACCGAATTTCCAACATGTATTACGAACATTTGTAGAACAGATACGGGACTTCACAAATGTACTGGGAAGTGTAATAGGAATGTTTGCTTACAAATTTCCCCGAAAAATATTTTCCCGAAAAAGGAATCGAAATCGGAATCTTACGTTTCCAAAGATTGTCCTCTAACCACTGGGCCATCAATGTTTTTTGTATACATTAAATAACAACTTTGTCGACACTCCAAATTGGTCGCTAACTGAGTGTAAACAAAGTTATTATTTAATACATATATAAGAAAGCTTCCTGACCGAGTGGTTAGAGGACAATGGTTGGGAAATGTAAGATTCCGAGTTCAATTTCTCTTTTAGTAAAACATTTTTTTCTGT
Source organism: Ceratoteleas bidentatus (assembly GCA_022817645.1). Taxonomy (NCBI): domain Eukaryota; kingdom Metazoa; phylum Arthropoda; class Insecta; order Hymenoptera; family Scelionidae; genus Ceratoteleas; species Ceratoteleas bidentatus. The sequence goes on along the minus strand of JABFPB010007786.1, from coordinate 672 downwards.
CAAAAAATTCATTTACAGAATTTTGTAACTGCTTTGGAAAATTTTTAAGCAAACTTTTCGATTACAGTTTCCAGCACATTTGGGAAATTCCATATATGTTCTACGAATTTTCGTAATACATATTGGAAATTTCGTTTTCAAATTTCCCATTAGTTCCCAAAAGCCTTGTTTCCGTTGGGAATTTATGAGAACATGCAACATGGGTAGTAATGCTGGTGAAGATATAAAGTGTTTAAAATTAAATTTTAACTAGCTTTATTAATTTAATTTGTCAAAATATCTTAATACATTTTAATGAAATGTATATTATAAATAAAAAAACTACAATTTAATCAACGCAACAAACGCAAGCAAAATTTTGTTTAATTTGTTTATAATATGGCATGATGCATACAATATTAAGGTTGTACAATCGCAAAGGAGTATATTTTTAGGGTTCACTAAATTAATCGTTTGGAAAGCCTATTTGAATGAAAGCAAACGTTGTATTTTTGTGTGATATTGGTAAATAAGGATAAAATTATTATTTTATCAACACAATTTTAAAAAACGAAGAAAAAACCAAATTTTTTAAACATTTTAATTTTTGTATATCGTTACAAAATTTGTTATGAAAGCTATTAAATAGGCAGTAGTGACTTTATAATCTATACAAATATTGCATATTTGTTT
>JABFPB010007785.1:0-10685 GCA_022817645.1 Ceratoteleas bidentatus | reverse complement strand
AAGCGAATATGATTTAATTTTAAAGTAAATATGCTTAAATTTAAAAGTCGGACTTTGAAATTCAAGCATATTTACTTCCAACTGAATTAAAGTGAATATGCTTGAAAACTGCACCATTTTTTTACAGTGTAGGATCCCATTTTAGGAACCTACGTAGGAATCCACGTAGGATCCTGGGTAGGATCCTATGTAGGAACCCACGTTGGATCCTATGTGGCATTCGACGTTGGATCCCACGTAGGATTTTTGGTGGGGTCTCGTTTATATCGGCTATAAAAATCCTAACAAAAATCCCACGCCAATATCTTATGTAGGATTTTTTGGCGACTTTTTTATTTTACATGATAGAACTTTCTAGTAATCAACAAAATAGAGACTTCGCGACGTCTCTGTTTCTGAATTTCTGTTCAGAAAACAGTTCTCAGTAAGATGCACGTATTTGTACAAAAAATTGTTTTAGGTTGATGAGAATATTTCACCAGTTCAATATTTCTGCGATTTCACCGCATCGTAACCTCCAACGCCTCCACTTTTATGGCCCAATCCCGATCTCCGTGCATACAATAGGGATCTGGGGATAAAATGCAATAACACATCTTCTTTGATCCATTCATCCCCATGCGCGTCCTCGGTAACAAGGGTGCCACCTACACGAGCTATTGCGCTCGAGGAATGCACGATGACTACTTTGCCTGGAATGTAATATAACATATCCAGTCGTTCGCATTTGCTCACGTCAAACGTGACGTGTGCCAGAATTATTCTTCGGCAGAATGCTTGCCATTTTTGCGATTAATAGTTCGGATGAATTCGCTTCACGAGTTTTTAGGTTAAATACACTGAAAAAAATATGTTATCAAAAATTATTAGAATATCAGTCAATTTTTCCAAATATGTAGTAACTGAAACGTCGTATCCTGTTTGGACAAAATTAAAAGTAAAGTGACACACAATTACAACAATACCACCCTGGTATTTTAATTGTCTTACAATAAAGATCTTCCTCTACTCCATCAAAAACTTTTATTTAAGAACTTACGTAAAATGTCACGAAAAATGTTACGTTACATAAAATCTTAGTACGATTTCAGTATTTAAACTTAGATTGAATTTGAAATAGTTGGAGCTAGAACAAAATCAATATTTTTCCGTTAATGTCATACATATTTCCTGCCATCGTACGTAGGATTTCTTTTATATGTTGAAAAATAAAAAATTGACAACGTTTTGAAAAAAGTCAATTTTTTCGGACTCAAAAATGGACATAAAAGCTTGCACCGAAAATGCATTTTTGAAGGTAAAAAAACGGCTACGTATGATGATAGAAAAAATAGTTTAGGATTCAGCAATTCAAATTGCGTTCAACTAGCTCCAACGGTGCGGCCTCTAGGATGCCCGCCGATTAGCAGGTTGCCGCCACGCTGCACCTGGTGTAGCGGCCGCAGGAGTTGCCCCGATATGGGTGAATAAATTTATTTTTGTAGTTCAAAAGTGGACTACCTATAAACATATGTATTCCGTTTTTTCTATACATTGTTAGTTATCCTTTTAAAAAATCGCAAAAATCACTTTTTTCAGGTCGCCAGAGAGTACTACCCCCTTAATCGAGGTCGTTTTCACTTTGAATCGTTCACATCAAATCAATCTGGAATCGAGCATGAATCGACAACGATTTGATATTGAGCCGTCGATCTGGAATCGAGCTGCAACTAAGCTCGAATCGATATTGAATCAACATCGAATTATCGATGTTCATTCGATGTCGCTCCGACTGATTTTTAGGCATCGAGTCGATATTGATTGCAAAGTTTTCGTAATTGAGTCGATGTTGATTCGACTAAAATGTCGACATGGAATCAATGTCGGTTCAATTATCGGTTCACAGATTTTTGAACATACATGAGATTTTTGAACATACAATTCCCTCCTTAGTATTTGGTATACCTGTAGTTATTGTACACGTATACTGTATACTGTATTCCGCTCAACAATTGCAATAATGCTGGCAAAATCTATAACATATACATTAGCATCATTCAGAGTTTATTATATAGGGGATTCCACACGGAAAAAATGAAACCTGAGCGGCTCCTGTGCTACACGGGAATAACTCCCGTGTAGTACAGTGCACTGTGAAAAATTATTACGCACGGAAATGGCTCCTCTTTAGACGGTTTTGAACCTGTGTGCAGCTTTGACTTAAAGTGTAATTTCAGCCTCTTTTCAACCTGCTTTTAATCTCGATTCGACCTCTTTCCAACCTCCAGTTCGAGACTGAAAAGAGGATGAAAGTTTCGTCTCGGGTAATTATATAAACGATTTCACAAACGGTTAAACTTCTAGTTAAATAAAGTACATAAATATAAAATGATTTACGGAGAATTACATAAAATGACGATATCCGAATAAGGATTAAAATCTCCTGAAACCTCCAAGGACAACTATGTTGTAATCTTTTATAAAATTTTCGCAATAAGCGAAAACAAAAGCGTGATAATATAGAAACTAGAGGTCGTAGTGCGAAAACAGTACCACCAACACTTTTAGGAACTGCAAACATCGATACGTAAACTTAAGGTGAATCCACATATGAACAAGTAAAATCAGATTCCATTGATTAATTTTTTCCTACAAAAAACATATTTAGCAAAAGACAATTTGTTAGACCCTTTAATATCACCAATAACTAATATCAATAAAAACTGGCTTTGTAAAAATGATCAAATTAAGAAATCTATCAATCATTTTCAACATGAATAAAAACCGAACTGGTTGACGAACCCAGTTTAAAATTATTAACATTTCGATCTTTGGTTTTCTGTCTTGAATTGAAAGGGGAATTTTAATCATGCTTTAATTAAGGCGATGTCGAACGCAAGAAGCAAGTTCAAATGTTTAAATAAAAATTACATCATATAAATATTATATTACATTAAATTACACTACCGACGGAAAGTTTGTGAACACTCTGTCCGCTTGAGATGTTTGTTCAAGCTTGTATATCTCGGCTTCCTGGCATGTTTGTAAACGTTGATGCGGGGGTTTTGAAAGTGTAACAAATAAGCTTTCAAATGCCGTTTCATTAGGTTTGCTACAATCAGTTTCGAATGGCGCTATTTTTAAAAAGTCGGTTTTTTTCAATTTTTCGACTTTTTCAATCGCCGATCATTCGAAGCTCAGGCATGGTCGAATTAATCGGTCTGAACACAAAGAAAGCTTGAACATAGACCTTTCCAAACATATATACTAGGTAATAAATCTAGTTTTTTTCTTTCACGCGACTGCGTGTTATGTTAATGTCTGTATATGGTTAGTTTTTATCAACATTTCTTTGTTTTGGTTCTAGTTATTTCGAAAAAATGAAATTTTCAGATCAGTCTCCTATGCTGCTACTGTTACTTTGTACAATTTTGGTGTTAAATATCTCTGCAACAAGATAGTGAATTTAACGAACCTAATTTCGAAATTTTATTGAATTCTCTTTGATTTGACTTTACAGGAGAAATACCTTAATTTATCCAAGTTCAGAAATGACGCAAAAATGTTAACTGTGAAAAATCCTCTCCCAACCTTATACCCGTTGGTGTAGAATCGATCTATTTTTACACCATTTGATGTAAAATGAACACTTTATGGTGTAATATCAAGACTATTTGGTGTACAATTGTTCGATTAAAAAGACACTAAATCCGTGGCAGCAGACGTTTGACATCATCTTATTCTTGGTTTTATGATTGTATAGACATTAGATAAACGTTTCCCTTTATATTCGGGAATTCTATTTTAACAAGCAGTCGTAAATATAAAAGCTATAGTTACCTTGAAGCACTGCAGTTAGCCTTTATTCGGCTGACCCGCAATGGTTTTTATTGACTATCACAACTTTATTACCACTTGCCCAATATTTTACTTTTCGGTTCAATGTTTGTTCGAGTATGATTGTTCGAAACGAATTCCCCTCTCGCAACACTCAAATTGCTGAATCTCTGACTCTAAACTGTTGAACCAATAACAAAACTAATTTTCAGTTTCTAATTTGTTACAATTATTTAAATATCCTGATAACATAACAATGTTATATTAAACTTTAATCGGAGAATTGATAAAATTAAGATAACGTAAATCATTGCCAGTACAACTTGTATCGGTTATCTGGAACATCATTCGGATAGAAATAAGCATTTGTTAGAAACATTTTACAAGGTTTTTCCTGGGTACTTCGAAATCTGAATTCAAATGATATTTAAGTATAATTCTGAACGATTTCTGGCCATTCATAAAAATCAGCCAAATATCGATTTTTTGACAAACATAATAATAATTATTTGTAAATTTTGCGTTAATGTTATCTTTTCAACATTTCCATTCCCTTTTCGTATAGCAGTTCATTATGTTTGATCCGTTTTACGTGTCTTTTTGTTTGCAAAATCGTTTGTTTGCAAATTCGGTTTGTGCAAATATATTTGATTGAATTGATGTGAAATTCTACGATACTTTATTTGAATAACTTTATCTGAATCACTGTACGAATTTCTACCACATGTGTTTTTATTTTCTTTTATGGCACTTAGGGGGAGGTACCGGTGAACTTTCAAGTGTATGATGGAATTTATAATTTTGGATGATAACTATGTGATATATATGATATCACAAGACAATTTAAGGGACATTTAGTACGGCCCTGGGGGGCCCCCCGTTTTCGAGAAAATTCATCCAACTTTTTAACCAGTGAATATTTTCGAAAAAGCATACGTAAATATTTAGGAAATTTAATTTTCTACATATGTTAAAAATTTCTAGTCAAAATATCGAAAACTCTAGAAGTAGTAGCGTTTTTTCTACCCAAAAATGGCCCAAAATCACTCTTTTTTAGGTCGAAAAATACCGTTGACTCTCGAAATCTGCTCAAACTCGTTGTTTGATTTTGAAGTTAAAGTTGTACAACTTTTCTTTTTTGGGGCCATTTGACCGTTGGCCCCATATTGAAAACCCCATATTGGCCAAATATTGAAAACATCTAGAGTGTTCAATATTTTGACTTGAAATTTTGAACACATGTAGAAAATTTAATTTCTACATGTGTTCTAGTACTAAATGTCCCTTAATTGGTCTTGTGTTATCATATATATCACACAGTTATCACCCAAAAATATTAATTCTATCATACACTTGAAATTTCACCGGTACCTCCCCTTAAAATATTGTAAAAATTGTTAAGAATAGCACATTACACCACCAGGGAGGGAATTTTACGATTTCTTCACGAGTGCACTTGCGGAACGAGGCGAAGCCGAGTTCTGAAAGAAACGAGTGAGAAATCGAAATTCCCCCCGGGTCGTGTACGATATTTTCCCTTACGAGGGAGCGGGAAGCTCGCGTTTCCGCCTGGCATGGCGGCAATGTGGGCTTCTCTGCCTCGAGTGAGAGAAAAATATTTCCGACATATATTTTTTCATACAATATTGGGTACATTTATAAATATTTAAAAATGTGTAAAAAATATTTTCTAACAGTTAAATGTGCAACATTAACCCATTCCCTGCTCTAAGGATACAGGAGAATACGTTTTGTATCCTCCTGAATCTTTATAACAGGGATTGGGTTAAATATGTACTACATATTTTTGTTTGCTCTGCTTGCACAAAAAATGAACTTCTTTCATGCCTGCATATCGGGTGCAAAGTGGTTATTTTCCTCCCTCGGGCGTGAAAAAAGGCCCTCATGCGCAAAATATCATTTTGCGCATGAGGGCTACCTTTTCGCCCGCTCATTCCCGCCCTTGGGCGATATTGAACCACTTAGTTCCTTCTAGGCAGTCACTCAAAACGGGCCATTTAAAATGCATGGGCCGAAATGTCACCGTCTGAAACGGCACCTTCTTCGAGCCCCTTCTGCACTGAGAAAAATTTGAATAGCTTTGAGTAAATTTAACTCTTATTTGAGTTAAAAAGTGTACAACTCCAAAGTGAAGTCAATACAACTCAGAAATTGAGTAAAATCAACTTCAGCAAGAGTTGATGTGACATCACTACATAGTATAGGTTATGTTACGCTTACTGTACTGACAAATGTATTTAAAAACGTTAGAAATTTATTCTTGATAATTTCACGGCGCGAGATATTGTAAACAAAGACTAAGCATTGTTGCGAAACCGATTGCCGAACGATTTCTTAACGGCGCGAACTGTCTGAGAAACGACAATAATACTAGCCTAATAAGCGAGTGGCCACCTAGCGCGAACTTTACGGCGCGAGATATTGTAAACAATCACATGGCATTGTTGAGACTTCGATTCTCATTTCGAATAATTTTAACTTTGACACGGCAACTGGGTGTTATTAATACTTTTTCATTTTTTTCTTTTTTTATATTGATATTAATGATTCAATATGAAATGAAAAAGTGCATTAAATAAACTGCGTTATCGATTAATTAATATTTCTTTGTTAATAATAAAAATAAATGTAAGGATACAACTTTATTAACATGAAATCATCTAAAATGAAGCATATTTTATTAGTAACTTAGAGGTTTAGTTGTTATTACTTCATATTGAGTTGTTTTTACTCGATCTCTTGAGTAAAATCAAATATGATTTGAGTTGTAACTCGTTTAACTCCGAGGAAGAGTAAGTATGACTACTTTCGAAGTTGAACGTGCTATTTAACTTTAATTTTTAGTTATCCTTGCTCAAAATAACTCAGAATTGGGGTTGAAACAACTTTTACTTTTTTTTAACTCAGAATTTTAGTTGTTTTAACACAGCCGTGTTAAACAACACCTTCTTCGAGCCCCTTTTTGAAACGGCACTTTCTTCGAACCCTTTCTGAAACGACACCTCCTTCCGCCCAGTCCACGATATCTACTTTATTGTATCATTAAACATTTTGAAACAATTTTCCGACTTCGTTTCACTATCTATAATTTACTACAATAAGTAGGCATACAATTGTATGCAAAAAGTTTAACCTTTGGTATCAAAATTTAGTATCGGCTATATAATATTGTTTACATAGTCCGAGTCAGACTTGTATGTATGTACACGGGAAAACAAAGTGTCTTCGAAAAAAACGTTTAGACACTTTTAGTGTCTTTTTCATCAAAAAAACATCTTCGATTGAGACATTTTTCATGTCTGTTCTCCAAAAACGTCTTAAAACAAGACACCTGTTTTTGTAGTGTAATAACTTGTATTGCAGTCAATTAGGTTGAAGTTTGGTAGGTTCGCAACGGGAAAGGGGAGAGGGGAAGATTTTTACGAGTCGGGGTGAGCTGGGGTGAAGGTTGCTGAATACTGACTGGTAAATATGGGAGTTTGCGAATGATTATTTTGTTCGTGAAAGATATTTCATGATAAAATGAAATTTAAGAAAGAGGGGAAAAAATTGTTTTATGTGTTTTGAGGGATTTGGCAAATTGTTCAAACTTCAGTAACTGTATGGAACTTCTAAACGTTGTTACAAAATCATTTTTGTTAGTTTTTCAGTCCTTATTGTAGTACGTATATACACACTGTAAAAAAAGTGGAAAATTCCGTAATATGTTACGGAATCTGGTTGCAGTTGTACTTTTTTCTCGCAAATTTTAGTAAAATTTCGCAATAAATTACGTAAATTTTACTATTTTACTATTTTATCCTTTTTCTTACAATTAAGTAATATATTGCAGAATTTTACTTAATTTTTCGGAAAAATGAGTATAACTGCAATCAGATTCCGTAATATATTACGGAATTTTCCACTTTTTTTACAGTGCACTATAAACCCAAAAGTGTAAAATTGCACATAAAAACCAGAATACATATAGTATTTTAATTTTACTTATTTATTTTTATACAAAACGTATAAAAATTCACATTACGCTGTGTAATTTTATATAAAAGTTGTAAAAATACACACTATGTTGGGTATTTTATACTTTCTTACAATGTGGGTTTACAGTGTATGTAACATCAAAAAATTTTTTTATTCAATTTTTTTATCATAAATGACTTTCAATTTTCATTCAAATTTTTCCTGTTTAATTTAATTCTATTGTGTTTCCATTGTAAAATGTTGATTTTTCCAATTGAATTAAATTGAACGAATGACGATGAAAGCGAAAGTTAAAATTCTATTTGTTCCATTGAATTTCAATGATTTGTAAAAAAATATTTTAAAATTCATCGCATCGTAAAGTCAACTATAATCAATATATAACATTTTTACATGGTCTGAAAATTCAGACAATTGAAAAAATATCGAAACATTCATCTGGGATACTGATTGCAATATGTTTCATAATAAAACAACGAAGAATGTCAAGAGTCTATGAGTAAATTTGTAGAAAATAATTACATTTTTTTACTTGTACCTATTTATACATAATTGTTAATACTGATTAATTTTAAAAATTACTCATCATTGCAAATCAAGGTGCAATATGATACAACACTGTTTCAATATCGTTCATACATTTGGAAAATTACTCAATATTACGTAATTTATTAATTTATAATATAATCGGATTTAATCCAATACTATTCGCTTCGACAGTACTACAGTGTACTGACGTCAGACATTATTGAATATGGTTTCGATATCATTCTAGGAATCTGATATAGAACTCAGAATCTCTTTCACCGCTAATCATTTTAATTCAAGATTTAATTATCTTGAATTATCCAAGCATTAGCCATTATTACTTTGATATTAACCGATTATCTGTCAAGCGCCTCGAATCTTTCGTAGGTAAGGTTAAACTGGAAATAGGGCATGTGTGTTAGTGTTCACGTTTGAGAAGCTTTAGTGGGCGAGAACTGTCATGTAATGGTATGCAGGAAAAAACAATAAAGAGGTTATGAAATTACAGAAAATCGGTTAATCAACCCCTAGTGAAAGTAGGAATATATTGGTCATATAGGAAAGATATATTTCCAATATTTTTTGTATAAAAATATTTTCCCGATATGTTCCCAATATATTCCTATTATATTCCTAATATATATGGAATATATTCCATACATATTCCCAATTTGTTAAATATATTGGGAACATATCGGGAATATAATGGGAATATATTTGTTTTTAGTAGGACCGTATACTGTGAAAATGTCAGTGCAAAATTTTACACAGACTCGTGTGTACATAGGTTCATAAATTTTTCTTTTTAAACTTTGGTATATTCCAACGGAACCGAAAGTTCAATAAACGTTTGGCGAACATTTAGCTAAACGTTGTCTGCAGGTTTTTTGAACTTTCCAAAGTTGCTTCTAGAAACGTTATCTCAACGTCGCCCAAACTTGTCATAAACGTTACAGTATTTTATTTTTAAGAATTTGTAAAATTATCGAAAGGTTACCTGAACGTTTATAAAACGCTGGTAACGTTTACTCTCTGAAAAAAAACATCACTCGAAATCGAACCCTAGCCTCCAAAGTGCCAAGAGAACGTCCTAACATTGAGCCACGAGACTTATACGCTACCGTCATGGCTACACTGTAAAAAAAATACGTAAAATTCCATCAAACTTAACGGAAAATTACGTTAAATAATTCGAAAGTTTACAGAATCAGAGGGAAACATTCCATTCGCAACGTAATATTTCGAATTTAGTGGAATTTGACATTCAATTCATGAAATAGGTTAAATGTGCATTACTTCTGTTAGGATTATTAATTAAATAAGCTGTCTTTTTTATTGCGTCATGATTCTTTATATAATAATATTTCATATTCATTTCACATAACTACAACTCCGATTAATATTTCCCCCGGAAATAGTTAATTAATTAATATTCAAAATAGGAACTTTACGTGACAGTTTATAGAAAATTCCGCAATTGGTGGAAAATTACGTAAAATTGCACTCGGTGACAATTCAGGCAAACTGCAAACTGAGCATCGAGGGTTCAATTCTTATTTCAATCATTCTATTTTTTTCGACATATTGGAAGCTTGATCAGGTTTCCTTATCATATTCACATCGATTCCTACCGTTACGTCAGTGATGAAGGTCTGATGTGTATGCCTGATGAGTTTCTAATCAGGTGATGTGACATGCTGATATGGTCGTTATCTCAGTATTATCACAATTGTTACTAGTGAAATTGCCAGAGTGCCAGAGGTGCCAGAGGTGCCAGAATTAGGCCAACTTTGGTCCAGTATTGGAATGATGTCAAGCCAGAGTACCAGAGTGCCAGTGTCGGGACAGTACTGGGCCATTTGTTCTTTTCCCACTGGGAAATGAACTCGCAACCCTTCGAGCAAAAGACAGACATCTTATCCGACTTGCACGAAAGCCCATCGTGTACCCACATGGGCTTACCCACTTGGGACCAATGCGGATCATTGTTGGCAATCCTTTATGGGGCCTACCGAAATCCCATCGTTTACCAACATTGGCCCTCAATGGGCACCCCGTTACATGCCCATGTAGTGCCCAATGTCGGCACTCACTTGGACCCATCAACTTCCAAATGTCCACCCCCAATGGGGCGCACCCATATGGGCCCTATACGGGCTCCAGTTGGTTATGACGGATATTGGGCTTGCCCCACAAAAGCCCATGAGGGTCCCAATCTCCAGTTGGGGCATGCCTATGAAATTTCTACTAGGGTTCCCACTGGGTTCCTATTGCGGACGTCGCACAGAGAGAAAACATTTGAATTCTTCGAAAATACAGCTAATAAGTTTTAATAAACTAGA
>JABFPB010007784.1:0-10685 GCA_022817645.1 Ceratoteleas bidentatus | reverse complement strand
CAGTCTAAATCCCTACATTTTTACTATTTCACATGTCGAAAAAAATATACTAAACATTACCCCTAACCTCCAACCTCCCTGCCCTATTTAAAACCTTAACACTGGACCATTAGCATTCAGTTTCTCATGCCGAAATTAATTGAAAAATAGCTCAATTATCACGCCGCATAATTGGTTCGCTTTATGGCTATTGACTCTAAGGTGTTCGCTGGTCCCCATACGCATTTCCTTCCTTGCTCATTTGGTTATTTTTAACCGAAAATTGCTGAATGAAAGAGTTTCCTTGCCGATCTGGCGGCGGGTCGCGCCGAACGATTCAAACCGAATTGTGATACCGAGACTCGGTCAGCTTGCGTTTACCTCGCCGGTCAGTGAGGCTTGCGCTTCTGAGCCGCCAGCACGAGGTTCTTTCTTAATCTGCAAAACCAAAGTTCCACTCGTCGGCCGAACGATACACATTTTTTCGCGCTTCGTACACTACTTCGCGACTAACGAACCACACTCGACGAAATATGAAGTAAACGACAGTTCGGATCGGGATTTCGGTGAAAACGTTGGTCTCTGAAGACAAGTGAGTAAGAGCGCCAAAGTGGGTTTACTTTGGCAAATTCAGTGCGTTGGTTTTCGCAGTGGATTTCGAGAATGTGAAGTAGTTCGGTGTCTGTGACGTCACGTAGTTCTATCAAAGTTTACTTTGTTGAAAGATTAGACGACAAGGTAACTGACACTCGAGATCTCTGACTAGTTGTAATTATGTTGCGGGAAAGTGAAACGTTTTAAGGAAACTATGTGTGGATATTGAGGAATTTGGGAGTTGTGGTGTTTTTACTGCTGAATTGATGTTATTTGAGACATTTTGTGGCGGTTGACAGTTTGCAAAATTGGTTACGCAGCTGAGAAATTTATTTTCAGTGTGGTGGGCATTTCGAAGTTTGTGTTTTCGTGCTTAAGAATTTAAACGTTGCGAAATGTGTTTTTTGAGTGTTTTAACACACATGAGATATTTGTTGATTTTATCATGATTTGTCAGTTAAATCAACGTCAATCTAAATTAATTAAAACTGGATTGAATCACTAGTATTACGATAATTTATGCTATTATTTTATGGAAAATACAATTATGAATAGCATTTACATACCTTTTTGACTCACTAAACAAATCTTAAAAATAAGAATTAATAAAAAAAATTATAAAATTATTTCGATACCAAAACGTTTTATTTTAATTTTATTCTCGAATGTATAAAAACGTCAGGGAAAAATGTCTGCAGTCTATTTTTGCATTTTTTCTCAATAAAAACCAGATACAATATGTATGTTCCAGTGACAATCGGTTCGAGGTGAAATTGTCCCGATAATATTCACAATCGTATCTTCCCTGACAAATATGATTCATAGATATTCGACAATATGACAGGCAACTTTCGCTCTTATTTTGCACACTGCAAAATAATTTCGCGAGATTCAATTATCTCTCAAGAAATATCTCGTATACCGTGTAATAATTAGGCTAATTAAATACACCTAAATTACGCCGCTGAATTTATCGCTATGCTAATCGCGAGTGTCGGCAAATGTGTATATACTTCTGATGACATTGTTAGCTTGAAATTGCGGTGGAATTCGGGGACCGCAAACATTTTGTATTTTTCTGCAAGTGCAAAAGGCATTCTATCTTTGAACCAGTCTCGAAGGGCGGGAAAAACTGGCTTCTTAAATATTCCCAGCTGATGGCGACGAAATTAGAATTTCTTCTTACACGTAATTCCGCACAATGTCTCGTTTTGATAATACAAACATCGGTTGCAATATAAATAGAGCCGAAATAATGTTCGCGGAACGTTGACATTCTTCGCGTATCATATCGAGTCGAATCACCACGTATCAAATCGTCGAATTAACGCGCTCGAAAAATGCAACACGATATCGCTGAATTTGTCTTGAGAGCCGAATATTAAATATCGAGCGTGATTAATAATTTGTGATTGAATGTCTCTGATTGCCAGATAACGTTGTTAGACGTCTTATTATTCAATTAATAAAATTTCCATCGACTTAGTTTATAGCTGGTTGAACTTGCGATACTTATGAGTTAATGTCAACTTCGAAATTGTCTAAACAAATTAATCGTGGATAAGTGTTTATACGTTACACATGGTCAGTGTAATTTTGGCCACATTTTGGTTAATTTTACCAATTTAATGAATATGTCGAGCATATTTAACATTACGTGAGCAATGTGGTTTTAACCCCGAATGTGGTTTATGGGTGGGTATAATTACGTCATCGATGGTCACAATGTGTCTGCATTTTCTCGAATTATTTTGGAAATGGTGTCAATCATGCTGCGTTCGTTGCAAAGAAAATAACGTATGACAAGGAAAACGCCTGGAGATGAGTAGAATGACCCATGCTGCTGGAACCCGGTTATTTACACATCACGTTTACGACGTATCAACGCATAGTATCGTTAATTGAGGGATAAATTCACACCAATTGATTAGGACGAAAGCAGAGGATTAATTTAGTTTTATGCGCTTTCACGGGGATTTTAGTTTTTTCACAATTCTAATGGCATTTTGTCGGGACATAATTAAAAATATTATAATATTTTTTAATAAAATAATAAATTTTAATAAAATTGTTTTAAATGAAATAACATATTAATTAAAAAAAATTATATGTCAGTTAGATCTGGTCGAAAAGTTGTATTCATTAAAACATAATTAGTTATCATAAAAACATTTTTCTTCGACAGAAATGGAGGTACATTTATTTTTTAATTTCATGGACAATTAATTTTTAATTACGAAAAGTTGTTATTTAAATTAATAAATCATTAGTTGTCATCGAAGAGAATTTCTTCAATAATTGGGATAGATTAATTGTTTAATTAAACTGAAAATTAATGATCAAGTTTTGGTCAATGAAATTGTATTCCTCGGCCTCTCACTTCTGTTTCGCTGCCACAAAATGTCATGATTCGTCACTTTGACATTCCAAGTCTGCATTACTAGGCCTGTGATATTTCTGCATTTTTTGCGTCTGTATATGCGTATCAATATCTGATTAGTTCGTTTAATTATGAAACAGATACGTCAAGGCATTTTTTGTGCAAACAAACGCATTCATTACTTCGGCTAATGTCCACAACCAAAACATGTTTTACTTACGAATCGTTTCAATTATTGCAAAAAATTCATAAGTATTGTCGAAAGCAAAATTGACTACGACGAAAGTGTGAAAATCGTTTCACCTCCAGAGCAGACGATCGCGGATGACATAATGTTATGACAATCGTGTTAATTTTCATGTCGAGCGGCTCTTCAAATGTTTATGCGAGAATGTAGTTTGCACGTACAAAACAAGTGTTGCACTGTTTCTCGCGTGAGATGAGAGATAAGTCAGCATCATAGTCTAGTTGCAATTCTGTCTACATAGATGATTGCAGCGTTGTTCCCAGTCTGGCTCGCAGCTATACTTTTATCACAGCCCCCTAATTCTATGTCCTACTCTAACGTGGGAAAAAGTTCGCCCGAAAACTCGTTTGAGTCATTTCCTATTTTTGTCCACAAAGTTTCTAATTTACTTAAAATTTTAGCTGAAAAAAGATTTTATCGTGTAACATTTTTTTAATGATTCGTAATTTGTTAATTAAATGAAGATCCAAAATTGGTTGAACTGTAACAATAGTTTTTTATTTTTTTTTTTTTATAAATGTGTGCCATTGTGATGCATCGCTTATACGGCTATCATAAATAATCTTAAAAAGATGAAAGTGTTTGTTGAAAGGAATTGCGATAAGCGAGAAGATCGGTAGCTTCTTAAGCGATGAAATCGAATCACTTTGTTTGGGCACACTTCGCCACGCATTTTGTTGCCCGTTGATTTATGGAATACTTCGCTCCGACGAGTTTATTAACTTTATCACCGCTCAATTTCTTTAACATATTTAAATCGCACTTTACCGATTTCTCATTGGCTCTTCCGCTATCACGGGATATTTGCATTTCCATTAAATGTATAAATAAGCAATGGCTGCCTAATGTAACTTTATCAAGGCTTCGTGTATCAACAAGTAGCACAAGTAATTCCTTGTGTGACAATGTAAAAAAATCGTTATGGACAATAAAATCGTTGCCGATCGTTCTATCGTTTTTAGTCCATTAATTAATTTTAACTGCAATGAAACTGCAATTTTTTCGGCACTTCGAGACCTTAATGTAATTGTCTATAATTGTCTCTGGGTCTATTTTTCCATCCGGTAATTTCCAAATCGAAATTTCGCCCGCATCGAACTCGCACCTGGACAATTGAGATAATTAATGACCGCATTACACCCTAATTTAGTGCCCCGTCTAAACACGCCCGGAGGACTCCGGTATTATGCGCAAAAATCATCGCTAACTATTAGTTTATGTCAATGATCCGCGATAAATCATCGCTTGATCGGCAATTTAAAAAGCGGCCGGCCACTGATTTATATTGTCGTGTCTACGGGGCACCTTTAATGCGAGCCGGATCAAAAGAAAGGAAACGAGTCGTTTTTTGTTTAAACACGGTTAAGTGGTTTTTGAACGCCGAAGAATGGCCAATTTACATATTTGTCCGTTCATAAAGATGTAAATTGAACGGCGCGATGAAAGCGAAAGTCGGAAGGTGTTAATCACTGGAAAATCAGCCATTAACAGCTTGCGGATTAATTATGGCTTTGTTCTTGCAACACCGGATTTCACGTTTCGAACCGTCGATCCAGATCTAACTCTTAGGAACTTCAATTATTTTATTTATATAATTTGTGAAGATTTTTATTTTCAAAGTTTTTGGTAACAGTTACAAAAATTTTAGTAAAGGAGGCAAAATGCGTTTTAGCACATTTTTCTAATAACGGTTACAAAAAAAGTAGTAACCATTAATTATTACCCGATATCTTTGACTCTAATCATGAATATCTTTATCTCGAAGTAAAATGTAAAAAAATAAGTAATAAAACAATTTTGTATTTATTTATTTTGCTTATTTTTTGTCTTCGTTTACTGTTTTCAAGAAGCACCTATTGAAAGCGTGTCGCATTTTGCAAATCAGATTCAATAATGTAAACACCCTCCACCCCCGTGTTACAGTTAGACAAATGTCCTAAATTAAGACGTTCTCTTAGCAGGAAGTGCCGGCAATTTTAGCTGGTAATAGGCAGCGTGGAAAATTCGCGTAACCCTAAGCAATCCGGCACATTTCAAGGAATATGACCGGATCATGGCGCAGAAAACTTATGGGCTACCGTTATGCCCGACAGTGTAATATACTGTGGCGCTGGCATATTACCGCGCGAAAGTCAGACAAAAGGTAACGGAATTGATATTCAAAGATCCCGCGTTTCGGACCGCCGCCGCACATTTGACGACCACGACCCGGTCGGTGACATTTGTGCCCATAATGCCGTAATGTCGCGGAGCCGTAATGTCAGCCGACCATTAGGGACTTTTATTTGCTCAACCGGACATCTTCGTGAAAAATTAAACAGCTTTTACTGGATTCAAAAAATCATAGCCCAATTGGCGAAATCAAAATTTTTTTGGAAAAAGAAAAAATTGTCTTGCCCAGTAGGTGAGAATCAATTCAAATTAAACAGTTCTAATTGCAAAATAGGCATACTGCCAATTTGGATACCTATTTGTATTGGATCAAATTGGAAATAATAGTAACCAATGAGAAATCAGTATTTTTCATTATATTTTGTCTAACTAGAAATCTCCACTGATATTGCCTTCATTTTTATAATACTTAAAGTAAGAAAAGTGCGCGTAAGTAGCGGAAAAGCTGAATTTAATGTTTTCTAGACCTGCGAACGCGACTCGCGGAATAAAATATGGCAATGTGCAGCTCGGATTTGTTTTACGATTTTATTAAATTATTACGTTATAGGAAATAAGGGTATGAGCCAGTAATAAATTTTACTTTAGCGCATAATAAATCTCTCGACGATTTGCTTACTAAAGTCTGAAGTGATAAGTGTACGCATCGTTTAGGACTATAAAGTTCTTCGCGAGGACTAAAGCTGCAAATGATTAGGGCAATTTTATTATTTCAAATTGCATGGTGTAAATTGTATTTTTGCAGCTAATTAGTGGCTTTGAAAACGTTATTTATCGGCCCTAAATTGTTACTAGATGTACAAAGTAGAAATTTAAGTTAACCAGGTCCTCCTCAATCTGCAGATAATTTTTTCTGGTTATTTCTTTGGACCTATTTTAAATATAGATGGGTTTTGTGCGAAACAAAAAATGTTCGACTTGAAAATAATTGTTTTCTTGTTGTGATGATTATGCAAAATGCAGACTTATTAAAATGTATAACATTATACCTAACTCGCAAAAAAAATATGAAAAAGTATAATACAGTTTGTTGAATTTAAATATTTAACTTGTATTGCAATATGTCCTAATCGAATCATCTACATCAAACGCTGAAAAAATTTATAGTCCATGCTGTGTCATCAAAGAATCTACTGTTCTGCTGTATCGAATGATTCGTCTTTGTATCGCAAAATAAAAAAAAGATAAATCAAAGGAAAACTCGGCTGACAGTAGTAATACCGTGCTCATAATTTTTTAACACTTCGGAGGTGTGACTTTTTCGACAGTGGCATGATTTGGCACGACCCAAACTAAAAGTCATTTCGAAAACAATCGCATTCGGGTCAGGTGTGAGAATTTGAACACTTTTCAGTTATTTCAATCACGATTTCGTAGCAAAATAGGCGGTTTTGTTTGATTATGCAGTAGTGTCATTTTAAACCAAGGTTTCCCTGAAAAATTGAATTCTGATGAATGACAATGGTGAATGATGAATTCTATCTGTGTCTAATAATTTTTAACATAATTTTTAATGGAATATTTTGGAATTATACACAATAATTCGTATTTCACCCAAATGTTTTCCAATGTGGCAAGTCTAAAAATTGGACCAAAATATTCAAAAAATCTGATACAAAATTTCCATTTTTATTTTCATTTCCACATATATTAATATTTCATTATTTTTCGTATATTATATACGCTTAAATAAATCTCAAAACAAGGATAGAACTTCTTTTTTCATGCTGATCTTAAAACGGTAACTTCATCGCCAAGAAAAAAATTGTCACCACATTCCACTACAATTATAACAAACACTCTACAGAAAAACGTTATTTGTAACGCAAACGCTCAATTACTTCTATTTTTACCAATCTGGAAAAACAACTTTTTCGATCCCTTCCGATCGACTCCTTCACCTCTCACCCAAGTCGCTTCCCGTTTTCTGCGTGTTTCGCTCAATCCGGCAATAAAACAACTCGATTATCCGTCGCAAATTTGTCCGCGCAATTTGCTATGTTGGGTTTCATTTGGACATTGAACGGACGCGCGAAAATAGAATGCCATTACGAACCACATTATCGCTTTTGAGCGTCAGGCGTGCACCGGCACTTGAGCGTCAATTAAGCGCAACTTTATCATTCAGTGAGATCTTACAATTATCTCTGTCTGTCAGCGAATTAGCGTCCGTGTCACGCGATTACGTATCGAAATCCGGCAAAGACACCGCCGATACCATAACGAACGCGACGGATCATTTATAGCAGTAACCTTTCGCGAGGCGAACGCGATGCCTCATTCGAAAAAGATCAGGGTTACGATTCATGTGGCACTTGCTTTAATCGACATTTTTATTCGCCCGCGTGACAACTTACAATAAACAAACGATGAGTTCATAATTACCGATACTGAACTGGACTCAGAAATTAATTGCGCTTTTTATATCAACGATTTCATTAAGAAAAAGTGAAGTTCGGTTCGTCCGTATTTTCAATCGATTACTAAAAAAGTAATTCTTAATAAATAAATTAGTATATATACATTAGTTTAAATCGGTATATATCAGTGAATAATATTTTTTAAATATTAAAAAAATATTTTATTGCTATAATAATTTACAATTTTTAAAATATATTTAAAAATGTTAAGAAATACTGAACAATGTTTCTGATAAATTATTTTAATGTTATCGAATTATATAACAAATCGTTTACATAATATTTGCATAACACTGATATAAATAAATAGGTTATCAGGGTATAAAAATAAACATGATTGTGCAAATATAATAAAAATATGAAATAAATATTTTAATAATATTATTTTAGCCGGACATCTAACATATCTACATTATCATAACTATATTATTTAATATTAAAAAACGTTTTTTAATATAAATTAATTTTTTTACTGATATTTTCATCAAATTTTGTCATCTGAAGAAATAACTATGCTCTGAAAATGAAAAAATCCTACAAAACTAATCCTTCGAACATTCTGTCAATAATATATGCTGACTTTCGCTGGACACCTGCTGCGATCAAATATGAAATTATAATGTGCACATTTTTTCCTAAATCCGATAAAAAACATTTCTCAATGAAACTTAAAAAAATCCAGCTACAATTTCCCGACTACCGCAGCTTCTGAAATTCCACTGCCACCATAAAAACGAAGTTTCGCATTCCGAAACGCAACATCAAAAGATCGCGCCTTTTTGCCTCGAACAGTGCCCAGAGAAATATGGATGTTTAGATACAGTGGCTTTGATGCTGATTGAAGTGCAAGTTTGCTCATTGACAACCCACTGCGATATAAATACATTTAGGTTAATACTAAATACATTTTCAAAACGCAATTTCAGCATCCGCAACTGTCCGTCCCACAATTCTGTCCCGCAATTTCGCGTTCGTCAAAATTCGCCCGAAGTTTGTCAAACGGAACGTGGAAGACAAACATCTCGAACGCGAATTTCCGGGAGCGATTCGTTACGGATACGCAAATCTTTGAAACTGTTGGCCAACGTAACGTTTCCGAGGCATCAAGTGACTGACAGCTCGAGGCGCGAAAATGTCGAAGAATGGTCTCGCTTAGCTGTCTATTTGGGATGCTGACGAACAATCCGCGATGTTATCGCGTGTGCAACTTGGAGGCTCCATTCAAAAAACTGAATGGGTTCCTGCGAGATATCATCGTCCGTCCTATCGTTGCGTCGAACGCAGATCTTCGCGTTGCAGAAGATGTGGAACATCGTTTTGCGATAAACGCGCAGCTTTCGCTGTGATGAAATTGAAATTAAAATAATCGCAGTTTTCGCGTTATCGGTTCTATCGATTCAATTTGCAACGCGAAGGTTGCAACGAGATTCTTTAATTGAGCGGAAAAACGTCGTTCCGAGTTTCTAGTGATCCGATGGCGCCGGGGATATTTACGATGACGTTTCATTATCATTCATATCCATAATTAATTACAAATGTATGTTTCTGTAATAAGGTGCTATGGTAAGCGATTATCTCAGACCTTAATACAGATCATGCAAATCGATTAATGCGGATAATAAAGTGACTGTACGATTTTTACACTTTTAGTTCGAAAAGAGAAAAATGGACGATACGATCGAGCATATGGTAATGTTTAGAGCGAGTATGTGGGTAACCGTGAAACCGCCATGTTGACGCTAAGCCTTAGGCATCCAGACAATTACGGGCAGCAGTGTCATACGTACGCTCTGCATCGTAACATATTTTTGACGTGACATGTGTAACTTGTGGATTTGCGACGTCAATAGACGTGAGAGCATGAAGTTGCAAGTTTAGCTACAATGTATTCTGTTTCGGATTCAAAGATATATTGAATAGATGGAAATTACGTGATACATATTGTTTGAATTTGAAACTATTTTTTCTCTAATTGAGAAACACCCGTGTAGAGATAAATTCTTTGAAAATCTCTGAAAAATGTTCTGGAAACCTCTGGAAACTTCTCAAATTGGAGCTGTTAGAGATTTTCAGACAGAACTCTGAAAATCTCTAAAAATTTCTAAGTTTTTGAAAGGTTTTTAGAGGGTTTCAGAGATTTTCACAGATTTTATTTCTATAAGGGCATCGATATGTTTGATAGCGATGTTTACATAAATTGTATGTAAATCTAATACCGCATTGTGCATGTTTATTTACATAAATTCGTTTACATGAAAAAAATTGACATTACTTACGTAAAATAGCTGAAATGTGATTTGGATTTCAATGTTAATGATTTTGGAATAGATTAATATCTTTTAATACACGAAGTATCATCAGTTTGAGTTAAAACGCCGATTTCTGTATTTATTTTCAAAATTGTCACGGAAGGAAAGGGGTTATGTTTCTTTTCTGAGAGTAAAAACTACTATTTATTTCTACTTGGTTTAGAGATGGAATTTATGCTAATATTGGTATAAAATTAAACATTTTAAATGAAAAACATTCCATTACAAATAATTGACGCACATTTTATAGTTGAAAGTGAAAAAATTGATCGATGCATACAATTTATGTAAATATAATGATGCAGCCCATTATGGAGTTAGATTTATGAAAACTGTATGTAAATCGTTTACATAAACGTTGGTTATCAGAGAAAATTCATAAAACATTGCTTTTAAAAAATTTGATCCCCCAACAAAACAATATTACTAAATTGGATAGAATTTTTATCAGAAAAAAAGGATGGTGTTTAATATATCTTTTTGAAAGGCAGTTGATATTCAACATTTGTTCGATCCGAAGTTTTTTGAACAAGAAAAAATGTACTGGTAGGAATGAATATGATGCGATGTTACTTGAATGTATA
>JABFPB010007783.1:0-10686 GCA_022817645.1 Ceratoteleas bidentatus | reverse complement strand
CGTTCCCAAATGAAAATATACATAAAAATATATCAATTTCCGCTCTAAACCAAATTTGTCAAAAAATGTGACTTAACTGGTGGTTTTGAGTAAATTTCCTCAAAACCACAGATATAACGTTTGGCCACCTTCTTTACATAGACTATGCGTATGAAATAAATAGATGAAATGCATAACATTTAGAAATATATTAATGCTATTTTTGCAGAATTAAAATAGAGATTGAAATGTGATACTTACTGGCGCAGAGGGCGGAGGGGGCCTCATCCGAGCCATCGCCACAGTGGTTCACACCGTCACATACAAGACCCTTACTGATGCAAAATTGCTTCAGGTTACACCGGAAGTCCTTGCATCCGTGACCTGCAACAAATGTTGAGAAATTCTTAACCTTAATCGCTGTGAAACATTGAGATCTTAAAAGCAATCAACTGATAGAGTTTGTTTCTGGTAAAATTGTTCTGGGAAAAGATAATAGAGAAATTGTCGAAAAAGTAAGGTTATGTTTAATTGCGTTACTCTGACTTTAGTGAAACTTTGTGAAAAAGTATGGTTGGAGATATGTCAAGAATAACAAAGGTAAAATTTATCCTACGAAATTTTTATCCTACGAAAAAGACGGTTATCCTTTTCAGAAAAAGATAGAAGAGAAAACAATGAAAAAGTGAGGTTATTACAAATCAACTTCAATTACAATTTAAAATTAAGGGAAAAATAAAATTTTGAGCTTTAAATACAGTTATTACTCATCCATCCAACGTCTTCCTGTTCCATTATAATATTATCCCACTCCTCTTTCCCAGATTATACAGGATAACCTAAAAATTGTTTAACCCTTTCACCCGCACATTTCTGTATTTTTTTCTATTCTATTTTACATATTTGGGATTTGAAAAAAAAGTAGGATTCGGATTTGATTTTTTATTTCGAAAATATTTCCTGAGATTCGTGTTCAGCAACCTAAAAATACTTACATATCTAATTTATGGAAAAATGATTTGTCAAGGGTAAAAAGGGTAAATTTGTCCCAAATCAAGGGAAAATTGGCGTATGTTAAGTCAAAATCATCGTCGGTGTTTAAGGCAGTGCGATTCGCCATAAACAGCCCGAATGTGGCGCTGCCGCAAGCTCGCGGGTGATAATTGGAGTTCGGCGAAAAAGCGTCGGAGATGGTGCCGACGGAAGCCTGCCGCGACGTAATTTCCATATGGATTATTTTGGCGCCACGCGCGTTTCCGCGTACATTCGCGGATCCGACGGTATACTTGCGTACGAGCAAATAATGCTTTTAGGCATTCGCGAAACACAATCCGGCGGATCTTCGAACATGCGGCATGCGCCGCTAACACGCAGCCAGGAATGCGGGGTTAACTATGTGTCGCGAGCTACGTGGTTGGAAATTATAAATAAATCAACGCCGCGATGATGGTTTTGGGAAAGCTGGGTGGGGCAATACGTTGTCGCAAAAGTTTCCTTAAAATGGATTATGTGGTAAATAAGAGCAGCGTGGTCGTAGAGTAGATGCCAGAAATAGTTTTGAAATTAAAAAAATATTTTTTTGGAGACTGTGATATCTTCATTCAAAAACAAAGTTGGTAATAGAAGTATTTGGGAAATTAAATTTTGGAAAATGAACAGTTGAATAGAAAATAATCATTTTCCGTGTGAAATTTTGGAATTTCGCTGACAAACTGTGACACAAGTTGTCAGTATTTTCGTTGAGGATATTGGTGTATTTAATTCTATGTCGGCTTTTTTGTGTAACATATTTAACGTTCTGTCGAAAAAAGAGAGAACATTATCAAAGTTGATCGGTAGAAATTAATTCGACACTTTCATTCATATTCAGTCGCATAACAGTATCGAAATATAAATAATAATTCGTCCTTATTGTGTCAGTTGTCGTATTGATTTGTGAAAAATGTAGTTTTTATGATACATAAATGTTTGGAATATCTTTTGCAGATATTTCAAAATATATCGTAGATTTCGAAAACCTAATGGCATCAAAGCAAATTAGTTTTTGCATACATCGTGTGACTCATTGGCGCAAATCATTTGCCAGAGCCAGCGCTTTATTAATAATTTCGAAATTAATTTTTCACCTCCTGTTTTCCGACGGAAGTTAATTTGCACATGTGGAACTAACGCAATCAGGTCACGTATTTTTTACCAGTTGATCGGTTTTTAATACCATCCGGGAAAAAAAGAAATGTTTTATCTCGACCTACATTATTTACTCTCGGAACGTTATTCCATGTCCCGTTACCGGATTTTGTAAACCTCAATATAATTAAATGTATTCCATATTTATTAAATTCGCGGTATTACATTACGAACTAATTATCGCCTTTTTAACTCAATTCAAAGTATTGAGTTAAATATTGTTTAACCCAACTTCTTTTCTATTTTTTCCTTCCTTCATTATTTTTTCTCCATTCATCCAGATAATTCACAGAATATGAATCTTAAATTGCGTTTCAAAAAAATCTTAACCTCCCTTTGTCATAATTCAACTCCCTCCCCCTATTTTTCCCCTCTATCATTCAAACCGCACAAATTACTATATTTTTATAGTAAACGAAAATTCTATTCCTTAAAAAAAAATTTTCCACACAGAGTCTCGAACCCGCGATCTTGAGGTTTACAACCGAGACTCTTCACTCTCACCGCCGACACTGTTGAAATTCGAAGCATTCGATCTTTTTTTTTTTGAATCATCGCGTCATTTGTTTACAGCATTATTTGACCTTGCGTGAAAGCAGTTTTTACTAGGAATATATCACAGTTTACTACAAAAATGAGTAATTTATACTGTTTTAGAAGCTTCGTCCTCGAATTACTACAAATATAGCACTTTTTGATGCATGTTTTCCCTCCGTGCGTAAATTGTCATCCATCATTGCAAATCACGCTCGATTCCCCGCGGCTCGTCATCCATGATGGATTATTTCTCGCAACTCAACCTCCGATCGCTTCTTACAACCCCCTCCCCCACCCCTCCGATCGATCGACCCCTAAACAACTTCCCGACACACTTCCTCCTCGACTCGGACGCGCCTGGTTTAACGTTACAATCAACGTCGAATTTCATGCCCCCCCCCCTAATCGCAACTTCGGTCACCGTATAGGTTAATTAGAAACGTCGCCCTCGAAGTTAAATCCAATTGCGGGGACACTTTGATGCCATAATTGGGCCGACATTGATACACACCGGGATAAGGCCGACTTTCGCCATATTGTCCCCGAATCGAAAATTCAATTTCAAATGCACCCGAATTAAACAGTCGTTACGTCGTAATTCGCGTCGCCGAAGTTGCTAACGAGTTCCGGCACGGTGGACCGCGGACCAATCGTGATATTTTTTTAATTACTTCGGTAAATTTTTTTCAACGAGGGACAAAGCGCGGATATCATCGCGACAAATGTATGCGCGCGTAAATCGTACGAGTCGCGTAATTGCAGTCGCGATCGCAGCGCCGCCGACGTCGCGCGGCGGAATTAAAAATGGAAGGAACAGGGGCACGAATGTCAGCGTCGATTTTTTTAATCACGCGCGTTCGGACGCCGGGGGTTTTAATTAAAAGAATCGTCGGGCGAAACGTCGCCCGGGGGGAGGGGAGGGGGTGAAATAACGCGACAACAGGAATCTAGCAATTTTGTAAAAGGGGTTTACGGTTGGAATCGTGTATTGGGAGTTCAGGGGAATCTTTTTGACGGTTTAATAATTAAAAATATTTGCTTCATATTTTTTTGTAAAATATAGTATACATATTATTAAAAAATTTTAAATGTGACAAAAATATTTTCTAACTGATAAATATATGAAAAAAATCAATAAAGACATTAAATATTTACTACATATTTTTTCAGGTATGTAAAAATATTCTGCGTTATTAGGGAAACATTAAACCGGATTATTGTCATCAAAAAGATGCCAATTCAAGCAAAAAAGTATATTTTATTGTAATGTGATTTGAATAGTGATTTTTATTATTTAGACTTATGAAATAAACGTTTGCCTCTTTTTACATTTGTTTCTTATTTCTGTTTATATAATAAATAATATTATAAAAATGATGCAGTTAAAAAAAGAAATGCAAGATTCGTGAAAACGGCAAACTATATAAATAACTATATAGTTGAATGTTTCTATGTGAACACTGAACTTTTTAATAAACATGTTGAATTTATAGTTAAAAATTCAAATGCAAATATTTCGTTACTATTAAAATATATTTATTTAAATTCTTCATAAACATATAAATCATTATGTTTGTCTCTAATTCTATTATAATATTATAGAAATCCAGAAACAAATTGAAAAAGGCAAAAATTAATTTGAGAAAACAATTATTACTATATACATACTCGCCATTATGTTAATTTGAAAATCATTTTATTCCTTAAAATTTTTACTTGATTTAAATCAGTGATTTAAATCAATTGATTTAAATCGTGCCAACCCTACTTTCTAACAAATTTGTAAGACTGTTGACTGGTTTAAATGTTGACTTTTATGAGTCATCAAAACTTTCCGATTTTCATTTTACATTTTTCTATGAGAAAGGCGACGTTCATTAAATTATCACATTTTCAACTTGAGAATCGAGAAGCGTTGGAAACTGCCTTGGAAGGTGAAAAAAGTTTAGGAAACATCTCTTTCTATGAAACTTGAAACCTTAACTTCTCGAGGTATTGACCTTCATCGTTCAACCTTGCATGTTTCAATTTTTTGCCCAAAAACTGTTTCATGAGATCAAAAACGTTTCCACATTGTCGGTGCAAACTTTGGAAACATAATCTCAAAAGACGAACCGCGCAAAATTTCCCCCATGTTCACGTAAAATATAGTTGAAGAGTGGATTTTGGGCGGAATTGCGGGTTGTGAAATTTTATAGTGCGGATCTCGGTTAAGCTTGTTTACACCCAGAAAAATAATGTCTTAAATAAATACATTTATGTGTATAAATTTAGTTGCGCTAAATGAAGAGTTATTTAGAACTAATAAATCTTTATTTGGTGTAAGAAAATACATTTGTTTGATGCAAATATATATTTATTTGCTATAAATATAGATTTATTTATCCCAAATAAATCATAAGTTTGGTACAACTTCAAATAAACTATTCAGTTATGGTAAAGTGAATTTATTTGGAACTAATAAATTATTTTTCTGAGTGTAAGCGCGGCGCAAAACTGTTTATTTAAAATAAGATTGAGGGACATACGTTGGTTCACGCAAAAACCCGAGAAGCGCTTCGACAAGCCGCTTGATCTTGCGCATTCAAAGGCCGCGCGGTAAACAAATCCCTTAGTTTAATAAAAGTCATTTCGTTTGATCATTGCCGTGTTTCGCGATGGAATTAAGCGACAAGTGAGCTGGGTCGCGGGTTCCGCGTTTCGAAATTTTGTTTGTACGGCCGCGGCGACGCTAAACTGCCCCGGGAAAATGGGCTGGCGAAATTGTGGCTGGCAAGTCGATTTTAAAATGCGGGATTATGGACGTGGTTTTATAATACTGCACTAGCTGCGCATTATTATTATTTTTTCGCAAAAAGGGTTTGCTGATGTGAGGAATTTTAGATGAAAAATTCATGACAGATTTCATTTCAGTGAGTTAATTTCAGACAATCGCGATCGAAATTAAGGTGGAAGCTAAGGTGAAATCTTTGAACATTAAATTTATTAAAGCGAATGTCGAGGTGGATTTTCGAGATTCAACTTTATTGATGTATATTTTTCGAATATTTTGAATATTATTGTTCGTATACAATTCCGATTGTAGTGGACTAGCTTTCAAGTAAATCCGATATAAATTCAGGAAAAACAAAATTCAAAAAATAAAAACTTTTTTAAAATAATGTCTATTGCATGAAACATGTCCCACGGTTTAAAATACGAAACACTTTGAATTGAATACATTTTCAAAATTCCATTTCATAAAAAGTCAGGGTTGAAAAAATCTTTAAAAAAGTACTACGATTATCCGTTGAATTTATACTACATTTCAGAAAAGTGCTGCATTTTTCCATTCAATTTATCCATTGAAATTTAGCAGAAGAAAATAATTTCATCTTCATATCCAAACATTTTACATGTGACTGACGAACTATCTTAAAAAATAGTTCGTTGCGAAAACTTCAAAAAATCAAAAATCGATTTTTGAATTCGATTCAATTTTGAATCGAATTTAATAGTTCGAAAAATCGAACTATTAATTTTTCAGCAATTTTAGCAGTTAATATCTTGGCTTCCAAACAGACAAAATGCTTGGGAATTTGGCAAATCAAATAGTAGCCTCGAAATAAACCAGATTAAAAATTTCATCGAATTCTTATTACTGTAACTTAATAAGGGAACTATCTTAACTCAGTATCCTCTCCCGGAATCAATCGCAACCTTCACAGCCCCGAAATCCAAAATTATTCCACTAAATCTCGGGTGCCGAAACTCGCCAAACTCGCTGTCCGAGTTATGAACAAAAATTGACAAGTTCACAAAGGGACCGCACAACAAGAATGTCGCGCTAACAACAGCAGCGCCCACTCACCGAACGGGAACAAACTAAAACGAAAGAAAGGAAGTTCGCGCGGCAACGCGAATCGATACTCCCGACTGGTACTTGTCATTGAAGTCGAAAATGTCGAAGATTGAAATGCACTCGCGCGCCGACTGGAATTGAAATCGAGCGACGAACAAGAAACGCGCGCCACCGCGAAAATGGGGCAGCGAATGCTTCTTAGCGTATCGTCGGGCCGAAAAAGGGCCGGGAAAATAAAAAAAATGGGCCATCGAAAAAGCTATTTATTGCTCGCGACGGAAAGTGGCGGCGCCGAAAGCTAATGGACGAAATGCAAATGTTTGGGTTATTGAATTCCACGCCCCATTCAGATTTCACGCTTCATTGCCTCGCGAGTTCCGTCGCGCGAAAAACGGATTTTTTCGACTTAATTTGTTTGTGGGATCAAATTGTCGGGGAAGGTAATTTTTAAGAATGAGATGGAAATGAGCGATGGAAGTCTATGGGGTGAATGAGTTATGACTGTTTCTTGCGACTACGTAGATGCTTCGGTTTTTACGTTATCGTGGTATGAAGAAAAATGAGCATTGGTTTATAATCAGCGTCAATCGAGCTACCGCTTTTTCACCTGTAATTCATTGTCAGTGGTAATTAGTTAATCTCGACTATATGTCTGAATTGTTCGTTGAAACAATTTACGACTGTGGTCTTTTTACTTTTCAATTGGTTATTTTTACTTTTTTAATTATGATTCATTTGCTCATATTTCGTTTAAATTCAATAGCATTTAATTAAAGATGTTTTAATGGCCATTGTCGAAGGGTTCTTTTTCTAGCCAATTTATTTAACGGTACACTGAGAGAAATTTAAGAATGTAATTTACGAGATTTCAGATCATTATTTTACTATTTTTATCACCACTGTGAACTTTTTGTTGAAAAAAAAGCTTTTAAATCAAGTAAAATTTAGAACTATTAAAATATAGTTCTAAATAATTAATTCGTATTATTTAAGTGTATGGCTGCAGTAAAAGTCGACTGTTTGTAACAATAAGTCCAGGCTAATACGAAACATAGTAATCATTAATCTACATTATTTAAATATCGATAATTTCTCTCAGTGTACATTTGAAATGAAGTATATACATTTTCTAGTTAAAATTTCCATATGAAATTTGTATGCGCGACATTAATGTAGTTGTAGGTCGTAAATTACAAAATCGAACCTCGATATGAACGTAATCCATAAATAAACATTCAAATTAAGTGGAACGACAGGACCAATTATAAAACACGAGTAATTATTAATAAAACGTGTGTTTTAGTAACCCATTATTTTTATGTACAAGAATACATCCTACAGCCGCGCGAGTTAATAATCATGGGCAATTATGACGTGTAAAATATGAACATCGAGATGCATTATCCGACGAATAAATTGCCATGTAAAAACGTGTATCGACAATTAAGAATCAATTAAACAATTATCCGTTATCAAAATTGATTTAAAAAGCGATCGTCGATTTTTAATCAGTCGAATCAGAGGTGCACTAATTAAATTTCAGGCAAATTGTACCAGTGATTAATGAATTGTACTCTAACTTTAGTATTTACAAACGCACAACGTAACATTTTTACAGACAAAAAATATAATTACATTGATATTCTTATATTCCTCCTATTTTTAATTGCTCAAAATGAAAATCGCATCATTTCATTCAAAGAAAACCGTGATTGGCGAAAAGAAAAAAATTGTTTGTCGCCATAAACAATGGATCAAAATTGACACATTCGCTTTATTGCACATGTAACCAGAGAGAACGGAGCCGACGAATCCCCGTGACACATTTTCAATGAAGACTAATCAAATTGCCGAAAAATCGGAGCGTTGCTTTGTTCTTTCGGTCACTATTGTCGGGAGTTGATTTGGGTTGATTTATCAGGCAAATGAAATTGTATAAATTAGCGTTCGTTTACAAATAAAATTTCGGCGGACGTGACTGGGCTGCAAATCGCCGGCAATAACGGCCGGCCCGATTTTAATTTATAAAACTAAATTAGGTTTGCTTGATTGAAACCGCGCGTATCGTAATAAATGTAACGTAATGACTGTAATTAACTCGCGTGTTTTGCGCGACAAAGCACGCGCCAAAACGCATGCAAATCTCGCGCGATAATTTATTTCCTTAATTAGATCGGTGTGAGCGTAAAACGCGCGCGTCACCTCGCTAATGCAATCATTTATAATCATTGGCGTTGTGCCTTTTTCCAGCACTTTTATTACCGTTGTCGCGATCCTATTTATGGAAATAACAAGGCATCGACGGTAACCCGATATCACGCGAGTGCAAAAGTGCGCGAAAAAAAGGTTTCGCTTTTTAAACGGCGCAGGTTTTGACGTTAAGGTTATAATTTAAAGTTATTGTAGACTACTTGTTGTTTTAGTGATATTTAAAAAACAACAAATAGTCTACAAAAAACTCGTAAATTACAAAAATCGAATTCTTAAGTCTCTAAAACTTCAAAGTAATAAAATAAAAATAAGAAAATTGAAAGATGTGCTGTTAATAAATCTATTATTGAAATCAAATCAATATTTCATTAACATTATAATTTCAAATAATTTTTGAAAAGTAGTTAAATCAGATTAATCCTTTCAATGCTAATATTTTACTGAATATTTAAAATCATTTAATGAATCCCCAATAAATTCATTGATAAATCAAATTTATTATTCATATTTCATTAATATGTAGTTTTTAAGGTTACATTGAAAATTGCTTTCAAGACTTACAAAATGAAATGAAAAAATTAAATAAAAGTCAAAACAGTTTCCGAAAAGTTTGTATCGAAAATGTTTCGACAATTCGGACGTGTAATTGCAATGTCCCGTCACAATTCGGAACCACGTAACGCGCCATCTGGTGTTCGCGCTGTGTAAACAATTTCCCGTCGAAATACTCGGCGGAATCTGCAAAGAAAAACTGCAAAACGAATTTCGCGTCCCTCGCCCGGGCGCTCTCGAGTTACATGGAAATAAATTATGGTTTACACGTGATGCGTCGCGGCACTTTGAAAAATTCTTCAAACGTCTGTATCTTTGAAAGATCGAGTTTCCGGGTCGTCTCGTATTAAAGTTTGCACGCCAGAAACTCGCGGACCCGCGTTATTTGCTCCGCACAGGTTTTGCTATAAATGTCGTTAGACTGACAAAACAAGCGCGACTTTCGCAAATAATTGACCGGAATTGCACTTAGTTCTGCACGAACTTCCGCTCCGAAACGACGTAAGGTTGCACTTTTCCACGAAGCATTAGTTGAGGTTAAGTTCGCTCGTTTTTCAAAAGAGAATTTCGGATTGTACAATTCGCAGCGCGTTCGCTTTGGGCGGAAATAAAACCAAGTTATCCGGCGACTCGGATATCGAAAATCGTTAACACGAAAGACTTAGAACGAGGCCCCCTAGTGACTAACCGAGTCGTTAGTCAGTCGCAACAATTGCGACTGGGATGCAAATAATTATTCGAAGCAGTTTGCGCGGCGCTACCAAAGCATTACTCAAAAGCAAATTTCCTCGAGTTTATCTACATACATTAGGTAATCGCACGTGTATCGGATAATCGTATTAGAACGCGAATAGCTCTGTATTGCTCAAAGTTAATGTTTTGCTATCTCTGGTGTTATTCGCGTGTTCGACATCCTTCCAATTGACAAACACAGTTCGAGTAATTTCAAGTTTACAAACCAAAACAGCAAATGAGAATGCGTTTAATATCAAACGAAGATTTTCGACGATTAGATCAAACGTTGCGTAAAACTGACTTAACCTCACTTTTCGGAAAACTTACATTTCTGTGATTCCACAAGTAGAATAATTAGAAAAATGGTTGAAACAGCATAATCTAATTTTTTTTCTTTAACCCATAACAGTTCATAACCTATTACATTTTTATATAACCTATAAACACTGCGTAGTTGAATATCTCTCTGTATAATAAAAAAATTGAAAGACCAAAATCCACTGGACAGCTAGTTGTATATTAGGTATAAGGGTGTATTATACAGAGAGATATGATTAACATTTTCTTTCATATTTCATTCCATTTCCTTCATATTTCATTAATTTTCTTTCATTTTTCATTCATTTTCCTTCATTTCCTTTCAT
>JABFPB010007782.1:0-10688 GCA_022817645.1 Ceratoteleas bidentatus | reverse complement strand
TGATTCAATATTGACTTAAGCGAATATTAAGTCAGTAATTAAATATTAACTCAATTATAATCCAAAATATCGACTTAATTTTGATCAAGATATTGATTCAATATTGACTGCATTACCGAATCAATAAGAAATTAAGAAATAACGTAAGTTCAGTCATTTTAATATTAATTCATTGATATTTTAGATTCGAATTTGCATGAATGATTAATTAGCAATTTTATTTTCTATGACTTCGAATTAATAGGAACTCTACAGTATTACTTGAAACATAAAAACTGTTTTATGTAAAAAAGTCTAAAAAAATTAGTCTGTATCCTTAATTTCTGTACCTCCAGGTAATACTGTGAAATTTTCATTAAATTCACCATTTTCCGCATTTCCGATTAGACAAAGCACATTTAAGGATTATTCGACAGTAATAAAGTTATTCTTGTACTAAATTGCAATCCTTAAAGTGACTGAACGAATGATTATGGGTCTATAAATATGTATTGTTTAACTTTTAAGAGTGCCTTATCAAGAAACATTAACAGCGTCGCAATCCTTAATCTAATTTAAAACGTTAATCGACAGCTTCGCTATATTTCGCTATTTATATTTTTTATGGAGATTCATACAATGTTTTTTGAATTACTGCAATTTTTTCAGTAATTCAAACAATTCAAAATCTCGTCCAATTCGAGAATATTTTTAATACGACATTTTATTATTAATTTATTTATAAATTAAAAAAAAAATAAAATTAATTAAATGAATTAAATTAATAATTAAATTCATAATTAAATTAATAATTAAAATTAATTAAAAAATAAAACTTTTTTTCAAAACTCTAAAAAATTAAAAATTACAAAAAAATTAATTTAATAATTTTCTGAAATATTAAAGAAAAGTTACAATTTTATAAATAAGTTTACAAATAAAAAAAATCATTAAAATATTTTTAAGAGCCAATTTTTTATTTTCCCAATTTCGCTAAAAACCGGAATATTTAAGATTTTTTCATAAAAAAGTGCAAATTATTTTCTCACGCAATTTCAGCGAAATTTCAAAACGTTTGCGCGGATTACGTAAGATCCAACATTTCGCACAATGAGAATTTAATTTTCACAGCATAAATAAGTAGTGCGAGTGCCGTAACGCCGCGGCTAATGCCTCTGCCTGGCGCCACAGCAGCATAAACTGATTATCATAAGAACCGGGCGATCGATGCTCCCGATTAGATGACGATCAACACCAATCCCAATGTTTTCCCGTCAAATATTTACACCGCCGCGTAATTGTTTATGCCAAATCCATCAAAGCGTTCAATTGAGCGCAACGTCGACTATTTTTAGCCGGAAAAAGTGGTGTAAAAATTTTATGGCTTCTTGTTAGTCGCATAGTAAAACCGTCATAAAGAAGACCTAAAGCAAATTTAGAAGAAAAGTGCTAGCAAAATATAAACTTGTTTCAAAGTGAAAATTTCATTAAAAATTTCAGTTTTAGTTGAAATCGGATTTGGATTGAAAGATTTGTATTTCAAATTAAATTTAATTTTTTAATTCATAACAAAATTTGTTATACATAATTTTTAGTTTGAACAAAATTCTTTTTGTATTTTGTAATATTTATTAATTTTATTATTTATTTTTATTAATATTACTTTATATATATATAGTTTTTATATATAATAATTTAATAAAAAATAACAAAATAAAAACTAATTATTTAATTATTTTTTATTAAATTGTTTATACCTTTTTTATTATTAACATATTTATTATTAAAATACATGTATGAAAATCATTTTAATTTTGGAATATAAATAATTTAATTTGAATTAAAATAATTTTAATTCAACATTTTGATAATTGCTGAAATTTAACGTTTTTGCAAAAAAGGATGTAAATTTCAATCTGAAATAAAATTAAAAAAATTAATTTAATTAATTTTAAAGTTCGCGAATTTAAATGTGAAATCCTAAAAAAGCGATAATTTTGTAAAATTCGATAAATTTGTCACAATTTATTAGCTTTTGCAATTTATTTGTTACGACAGTTGCAATTTTACATGTAACAGCTTATAAATTAAAAAAGTCTTGTCATAAACCAGGTGTTCATTAACAGGAATATACTATGACGTTACCTCTGGTACTTCGGAGGAGATTAGATTAATGTTTGCCAATTGGGAAGAAGTGTTGATTAAATTGCAAGCAATATCTAAGTCAACGACTCGAATGGCGAAAGTGCAATCTCTTTGATCAATTGGCTTTTAATCAATTCTCAAAAATAAACACCAATAAAAAAAGTAAATTTTCAAAAATGATTCTCCTTTATTCCCAAAATTTAATTTCAAATTTTTTTCAAAAATACCACATTTTTTAAATTATTAAAATTGTCAAATTTTCCAAAAAATTCAAAATTAAACATTAAAAAAAATTTTCAAAATAAAAAATTGTCAACAATTTTTTTAATAAAAATTAAAAAAAATTTGTTAAATAAAAAAATTTTAACAAATTTTCAATGATATAAATGTTCAAAAAATTTGTTTAATAAAAAAATTTCAAAAAGTTTTCAAAATTAAAAAACTTTAATTTTGAAACTTATCTCAATAAGTTAAACATTCTGAAAAAAATTTCAACAGTTTAAAGTTTTTTAATTTTGAAAATTTTTTGTAATTTTTTTATTAACAAAATTTTTTGAACATTTATATCATTGAAAATGTGTTAAAATTTTTTTATTTAACAAATTTTTGAAAAATTTTTTTAACAAAATTTTTGACAATTTTTAGATTTTCAAAATTTCCAAAATTTCTAAAAATATCAATTTTTTTAATTTTAATAAAACATATTGTATTCTGAATGAATCTATGGCAAATTTTTGTTTCGAATCGGTTTAAAGTAAAATTTGTCGAACAAAAAATTTTGCAGTTAAAATTAATGGTATCTGGGAAACAATGGAAGGATTACAAAACGAAATTTAAATGCCATCCCGTTATTCGAAATTTATAGTTCAAGGTCATATTGATCACAGTCATTCGATCGATCGAACAAAAGGTAGTTGTGTTGACCGAACGACTGACACCACGCAATTGCAACGCAAGAACCGTGGTAGGACTTTGAGAAATAATACGTTCTGGTGCCGGTTAAGTACACGTGCACCGATCGCCGCGCGATGAATCATTCTGATCCAACCTATTTTCGCGCTTAATTAATTCTGATACATCCACTCTATATATTCCATACTTTCTTTTTTTATATTAAGAATTTAAAAATGTCTCACTACACATTCCTTAAAAGAAAGTTAAAACATTTCAAAACATCCTTTAGAAACTGAATTAAAAAGTTTTCATTTTTGAAACAAGTTTAAAATTTAGATATCATTTTTTAATTTTATTTTATTTAATTTATTTAATTTATTTTAATTTTAATTTAATTTAATCTAATAAAATTTAATCTTTATTAAACTTTTATTTTATTTTATTTTTTTATTATTATTTATTTATTTATTATTTTATTAATTTAAATATGTTATATTTATTTATTATTATTAAATTAAATTATTAATTTTGTTAGTTTCGTCAGTTGTAGATAGAAACATTTTTTAGATTTTTCAGGTTTAGATTAAACTTTAGAATTATTACAGATTTTCATATTTATTTTTGTAGTTAGTTAAAAATAAAACTGTTACTAGTTTTTAATATAATATTTTTTTAATTTAATTCTGTTAAACAATTTATTTTCACTTTTTTCGCTTTAAAAGTCACTTCCACCTTTCGCCCAACCAGATTTCCCTTAATTGATATACTTAAGGCAACCGACCATTCTGAAACTATTATTCATCGCTTTCTACGTCGGAATAAAAAATTTCTAATCTGCCCCCTGATATGAAATAACAATTTCCTCGCGACAACAACTATTTGGCAAACACAATTTTCTGAGCCTAATAAAAGATTTATTCGGCGCCACTATCGCGCCGTTAATCCGCGCAAAACGTCTATCATTGGCGGCAATCTGCCGTTATCGTCGCGTTCAATTTTTTGCCCGACGCTATTTTTCCGCTGAAAAGCGGCGAATCAATTTCGCGATTATGCTACGATAAAACAATAAAACGTATAGTTAAAGTTACGAAAAATGATAAGAAAATGTGCTCCAGGAAATCGAAAGGAAAAATCACAATTTGAAAATTTCAAAAATATCGAGTCAATATTGACTCAATATTGCAAAACGGTTAATAGTAGGAGAAATTTTAACAAAATATTGAATAATATTGATTTGATGTTAAGTTAATGTTCAGTGTCTACATTGAGTCAATATTGAGTCAGTATTTAAGCAAAAATGAATATCAATGTTGACTCATCGTCAATATTTTTTGAAACTTGAATAAATGTGAAGTCAACAATTGAATGTTAATATTGACTCTATTCTGAATCTTTTTAATGTGAAAACACTGAGTCATTATTGACTCAATCCAAGACTCATAATAACTCAAAATTGAATCAATCTACAACGTGACTATTGATTGAATATTGAATCAATATCGAACATCACTATTGACTCAATATTGAATCAATCGAACACCACTATTGATTCAATATTGAATCAATCTTCAACGTGACTATTGACTCAATCTTCAATCGAATATTGACTCGCCGTTCAATGTTACCACTGTCTCAATCTTAAATTAATATTCAATCATCGTCGAACGTTAATATTGTCTCAATTCCGAGTTAATATTTACTCAATTCCGAAAATTCCAACATGAAATCAGCAATGGAATGTTAATATTGATTCTATATTATATAGAATATTGACTCAATTCCGAGTCAATATTAACTCAACTAATGACTCAATCTTGAATCAATATCCAATCATCGTTGAATCTTAATATTAACTCAATACCGAGTCAATATTGACTCAATTTCGAGTCAATATTAACTCAACTATTGACTCAATATTGAATCAATATTTAATCATCGTAATAATGACTCAATTCCGAGTCAATATTGACTCAATTCCGAGTCAATATTAACTCAAAGTCCATGTATTCGTTCGAATGTTCTGATCGTTTCTGCGTCCTAATTGGATGCTTGCAAATCGAACGAAGGACGAAGAAACGGTTCGCGGCGAGGAGAGCGAATGACTCGTGGGAAGTCGCGGTGTAATTAATCCCGCGGCGATACCCTTCGCGTCGCGGAACACGCCCGTCGTCAGTCAGTCTGAAGCGCTTATCTGTCTTTCTTGGTCGGGCGCAATCTCCGCGGTTAAACCATTTTTTATCCTCGTCCTTTCGCAGAAAGGTGTCAATATGAATCAGCGTGAGACGAGGGCGTGCCTCGGTGCAAGCGAACCCACGCTCGATATTACACGCGTTACGCAACGAGCGCCAAGAGGCCGCTGCCGCTCAAGAAAAAAATGAATATTGAAAAAAAATTAAATTTTGAAAAAATATTGAACAAAAAATTAAGTATTGAAAAAATTGAATATTGAAAAATATTGAATTTTGAAAAAATTGAATATTGAACAAAAAATTAAATATTGAAAAGAATGAATATTGGAAAATTTTGAATATTGAAAAATACTGAATTTTGAAAAAAATTGAATATTGAAAAAAAATATTGGCGATAGTTTAGGAGAATATTGGAGATGTTTTAAAAAAAATGTTGGCATTATTTTAGGAGAATATTGAGGATATTTCAAAAAATATTGGCATATTTTAGAAGAATATTGATGATTTAAAAAAAATATTGCCAATATTTTGAGAGAATATTGGAGGATTTAAAAAAGTATTAGCAATATTTTAAGAAAATAGTGAGTAGTTTTTGACAATATTAAGTATATTTTTTCAAATATTGACAGTGTTTCTGGACTGAGAATATTTGAGAAAATTTTCATGATATTTGAAAAAAAATATTAAAAGTGGTCACTAAATATCGAAACAAACAAGAAATATTGAAAAATATTTAAATATATTTTCTATATACTCGAAATACTACTTTAATATCGTCAATTTTAAGCAAAAAAGATGCTGTTGATTCACTGGAGAAATAGTTTAGATTAATAATGCAAAAACTCAGAGTATTTAATAAAATTTGGATTGGGATATACGAATGTAAAAAAAACAAATAACTATTTAATATTAAAATAATTATTTGAATAGTATTCAAAATATCACTTGGATCATTTTACTCCAATTTCCTCAATATTAGAAACATTCTTAAAAAATCATCAAAAAGCTATTAGCAATTCAAAATATTTAAGATCAAAACTATTAATATTTAATTAAAAAACCCTTATTAACTATCAATTTAATAAGGGTCAATTAATCAACTTTTCATAATTGTCAATTAGTCGGAAGACTGACATAATTCGAACGTTATTTCTCCGCCTAAATAATTGTAAAAAGTCAACAAGTTTATCTTGTCTAAATAGCGGCTCGTTATGAACGTACTACGTGTTTCTGAATTATGCACGTTGATTCGAGATGACTTCATTTTTATTTTACATAACTACATGTGTGTCAAGGAAATAAGTTTAATTGTCCCGACTTTCTGTATTCCTAGTAAGTTCAAAAAATTGATCCAAGTGACAATTGAGCGCTTTTTTAACGAAGGCGAAAAACACTGGAAAACATGAGGCAATTGCTCAAAGTGTGACGTGTTTTTGTTACAGTTCCGATCTCCGTAAAATTGTGCGGATTATTTATAGAAAGCAATTTCAGCTTAAGTGGCGTATATTTCTTGTCGCTTTGAGCATTCATTATTTCTAACTCATTGCGAATAAATATTGGCGCGACAGTTTTCAGTAAAATAATGTGTTTGCATTTTAATGGGGCACGAGTTCAATTCCCAAACCGAACTTTTTTTTATTTTAAATTTTAATTTTTTTTATTTTTAATTTTAATTTTTTTATTTTTAATTTTAATTTTTTTTATTTTTAATTTTAATTTTTTTCTTTTAAATTTTAGTTTTTTTATTTTAAATTAAAATTTTTTTTCTTTTAAATTTTAGTTTCTTTATTTTAAATTAAAATTTTTTTCTTTTAAATTTTAATTTTTTTAGTTTGAACAATTTTAAATGTTCATCATTTTCATAATTAAAAATTTTTTAACATTTCAAAATTCGCTCAATTTTTTTAGTTTCAGAATTTTTACAATTAAATATTTTTCCAAATTTCCAAAATTTTCAAAATTTAAATTTGTTTAATTTCAAAATTTACAACATTTAAAATTTGTCAAATTCTCAACATTTTCAAAATTAAAAAAATTAATTTTACTACTTATCGTCGCTTGTTTGTTATGGGACTTTCCACTTCGTGCAAACATTGCCCAATAGAGACTTTTTGCCTCTCGGTTTTTCTCCACTTCCAATGTAAAGGTTCGGAGTGTGCCAACCGACTAACAAAACGTCCAAACCAATTTCTCTTACGACCCATCGATAACTCGATTTCACGCTCAAAACTTGGAAATCAGTATTTCCGCCAATAAAATAAATGTGGCGAGACATTGCTTTCGGTATTTCCTCCATCTGAGCTGCACCAGCTTATTTGCGGAAACCTAATAGCAGTGACGTCATGGCTGCGTTAATTGAAATTGGATGGTCCCAAATAAATCCGAATCGATTTAAGTTTGAGTCACTTTGTTCCAGTTCCTTCTTAAACGAGGCTAAAACGAAGTGAACTTTTTGCATTGTGCCAGATGTGCCAGATTTCTAACTTTTTCGATCGAGGTTTGTTCTAGTTCAAAAACTTCTTTAGGTGCAGAAGAATATTGATTCAGTTTTTATGATGAGTTGCTGGTATTGACTCAATATTGAATCAATGTCGAAAGGGTCGAGAAAAATGGAATTTTGTATCGAGACTAGAAGAAAAAGATGGTGTTGGAATGTATAAAAATGTTATTTGAGTCAATATTACTATTGACTCAAGTCAATAGTAATTTTGAGTCAATATTACTATTGACTCAAACAAAGATTCGTTTATCTTCAACTTTCATGTTGGTTCGAGATGTTGCAAACGAAGATTGACTCAATATTGAATCAATAAGTACTATCTCGAAGTCAACTTAGAAGTTATACGAGTCAGTGTCGCTATTGACTCAAAATGAATCAAGATGTAATTATTTTTTAGTTTAATATCAAATCCAGATCTTTCAAATGAATATTTGCCCATTGACTCAAAGTCGAATCATTCTATATAATTTTGAAGTCAATGCAGATTTTATTTGAGTCAATATTGCTTCAGCCAATATTGACTCAACCCTGTAAATTAAGCCAGGATCATTGCTGAGTTTAATATGGAATCGAGATCTTCCTATCGAATTGATTGAGTCAATTTCGAATCAATAAATGTCATCTCAATCAATACAGATATTCTTTGAGTCAATAGTGCTATTGACTCAACAGTGTTTCAGAATTGAGTCAATAGTGCTGACTCATTACTAAAAAATTGAAAAAAAAATTGATAGAAAATCCTTTTACGCTAAGAAGATTCCGCTCATACTAAGAATATTCCACTTATAAGAAGAATATTCCTCTAATTATAAGAATAATATTCTAATTGTGAGAAGATTGTCAAAGTTCCAATGAATTCCAAACATGTCCCAAAATCGCCATCCAAAATGGACCTCGAAACCTCGGAAATCGGACTGAAAAGAAACCCCCAAGTTTCGCCACCGGAGTATCCAGTTTTCGGATACTCCGTTCCCAAGCAACAGGTTCCCCCGACCGCGCGAGAATTCAATCTCCGCGTCGTATTCATCCTTCGCGAACGTATCTTTTCCGTCCAGCGCTGTGTAATTTCGGATCGGGGGTCCGAGGGGGCGCTGCGGAAATACGCCTTTATGCGTGTCGTTCCGCGACGTATAATTTCTGCATCGCGCGAACGTTTCGCGATTCGATTGTCTCATGCAGATCCAGAGATCGGCGTCAAACGACGAAATAGAATCGATCGAGTTAAGTTTTATTGACTCATTTTTCTTCAATATTGACTCATTTTTCGTCAGTATTGACTCATTTTTCGTCAATATTGACTCATTTTTCGTCAGTATTAACTCATTTTTCGTCAATATTGACTCATTTTTCGTCAGTTTTGACTCATTTGATGAGATTGACTCGTTTTTCGTCAATATTGACTCATTTAATACTTTTGACTCGTTTTTCATCAATATTGACTCATTTAGCAATTTTGACTCGAAGAGTTATTGACTCACTATTGAATCAATTTATGACTGCATTTTTGTTTACTTGTGAATCAATGTTGAGCGCTGCTATTGACTCAACATTGAACGCCAATATTGACTCAGAGCTAAATACGTATATTGAGTCAAGACTGAGTCAATTCTGGATCATTCTGACTCAATGTTGAATGGTAATATTGACTCAATAATGAAGTCAATATTGACTCAACCTGAATTTCTGTACAGATTCAAAACTAAATTAATGTTAATTCATTCTTATGGTAATATTGACTCAACAATAACTCAACACCAACTCAAAAACCGAATCATAAATCTTCAATATCAAATGACTCAACCGATTCAACATTGACTCAAAATTAATTCAACCCTTCAAATAAAGTCCATATAAGTCTAAAAAAAAACTTCAGCATTCACATCATTCAAACTCGATTCATTGACTCAACATTGAGTCAATTAAAAAGTAACTCAAAATTCGTTGAGTTAATTTTTTCGCGACGAAGCACTTTCGCGACGACACTTTTTTTAAAATGCAAAATCACTGTTTTCGGTGAAATTAGTTTTCACCGAATTTGGTCGGTTGTTGACTTTGGTTTAAGATCACTCCTGTTTACCGCGCGACACTCGAAAACAGAGATCGGAGGCGATGCATGAAAACACGAAAACACGAAGTACGAAGTTTGGGAAATAAACAGTAACACACCGTGGAAAGGGGAAACTCAGATTCCGGCTGAGCTTTTCCGATCGGCACTTGTGGTGGACTGACTTGTGTCGCGGCCGAGTGACTTGGTCGATTACAGGAGAGAACGTTTCTGCGTTTGAAAACACTTGAAAGATCCGGCCCCTCCAGAGTGCGCGTGCACGCGCCGGCCGGACGCGCATGCGCGGTGATGGTTTCGGATTGGAAGAGGGATCTTCGGAAATCTGTCGCGAAAAAGTCGGGAAAGTAGAAATATATTACCCTAACAGACAGACCTCTAAAACACGTAGATTCGACGTGGAATCTACGTCCAAATGTTCATCCACGTAGAATCCACGTGGATTCTATGT
Organism: Ceratoteleas bidentatus; assembly: GCA_022817645.1. Classification (NCBI taxonomy): domain Eukaryota; kingdom Metazoa; phylum Arthropoda; class Insecta; order Hymenoptera; family Scelionidae; genus Ceratoteleas; species Ceratoteleas bidentatus. Next base: position 468 of record JABFPB010007782.1, on the reverse strand, counting down.
TCGGTGTCTATATGGGTAGATATATAGGAAACATGTATTTCCAAAATATTTTTTATACAAAAAACACACTCCCAATGTATTTCCAATATCTGTGATTTTGAGGAAAAACCAGTTAAGTCACTTTTTTGCGATTTTGAGATATTTGCGTTTAAAGTTTCAAAAGTAAACTTTTGCATTTTTATGTCAATCTTCTTTATGACTGTTGGATACCATTTCTAATGCAAAATAAAGGTTAAATGTAATGTTTAGGTTACCAAAATTAAATTTAAGTTTTCCTAAGTATTTTGAATGGGAACTTAAGTGGTTATTCCTCAAAACGGGTGCACTTAACTGGTTTTTCCTCAAAAATGACACTTCACAGGTTATGTTTTGTCAAAATTGAGTAAAATGTACGGAAGTGTCTATTCGGACATTGAGTAGATATAAAAGTGGATATAAGTAGATATAAGGAGTTATAAAAGTAGATAT
>JABFPB010007781.1:0-10685 GCA_022817645.1 Ceratoteleas bidentatus | reverse complement strand
TAATGATTAATTCAAGCTTTTTCATCTTAATTATTTCACTTCCAATTATGCTTCACCAATTTTTTATTTAATTCACAAAAAACATTTCCAAATTTTTTAACGTTACGAATCCCGTATTTGATTGCCTAAAGTCAGCTTTATTGAAACGCTGGTCGATGGAAAATGCTTCGAAAAAACTGCTCTAATGCAATTCGGCAACACGGTTCTAGGGAAATTTTAATTTCGCCATCCTGCCTGGTCGAAATTATTCGGCCGAGCTCCCGCGCGGATAGATGGATAGAACCCGGCCATTATCGGATGACACGGCCCCGCGCTTTTATGTTTAATTGATATTTTTCGTAACTCCGGTGAAATCCCGCGCGCCCGGTACCGGCTCTACAGATATAATCCGCTATTCGACAATGTTCGCGCTAAAATATCCCACGGAGGAGTACACGCGCGGAAAAAGTTGACTCGAATATTACACATCCAATTATTTATTATATCAATGCAAATCGTGTCGTGCCGAATTGAACAGCTCGCAACGACAAATGCCGATGAATTATTTGTCCGGCGCTCCCGTTGTGCCGGAATTATTTGCGTTTTCATCAGCGTATCGATCATCGCGAACAACGCCCGTTTGTTTTTATTACTTTAAACGCGAGGCAGTACAATTTCGCTCGGCTAACTAAAATGAAAACGAAGTTGCCGAAACTCGAGAGCACTTAAGGAGGAAATCTGTTGTAGCGAATTATTTGAAGATTTTTCGATATCCGTAAATGATGTAGATTGACTGATTCTGGAGTTAATAGACAAAAAGAAATTCACTTTGCTGTTTTTTCTTTAAGACTATTTCTGGTTTTGTCATTAAATTATCCGTTCATTATGGAACTATTTTTTATCATGAAAATATTAAACATGACAGATTATTACTTTATTGTAATAGGATATCCTTTTGTCCATGTAATGAATGGAAAAACTTTACCATAAAAGAATTGTTCTTTTTGTACAGATCGTTTGAAGAATGAATGATGTTTCATTGATGAATTTTTAAGGTGGTAGCTTAACCATCTTTTTCTCGCACTTCCATTACCAGTCATTAGTCGCACAAACATCCTAACCCCAATGTTAACCCTAACCTCAACGACTTAATGACCAGCAGCCGAATTGAAAATTGATCACGTTAAGTTCCGTGGCCAATTTCAATTTGCCGCAGCCAAACATTCTATCATATTGCGACGGGCATCCGTCATCCTGTCGACACTTTTCGAGCAGTGCCTTAATAGCCGTAACCATCATCCGTCAACCACCGTTCGAGTCCGAATCCTTTGCTTCCAAAATTAGCCGACGACCCGAACAGATTCACGTGAAAACGCTCCTGCGGCGACGACAAATTTCGAAAAACGTCTCGGAACAGATTCGGAAACGTCTCTGTTGGTTCATTAGTTGTTTTTTGATTAATGATCCTGTTCACCACTGTTTCCTTACGGTTCATTTCATCCTTATCAAGACGATCGTACACAATGTAAAAAAAATTATTCGGAAAAAAATTCTTGAAAAATAATCTTGACACAATATTGAATTTGGTTGGGTCAAGCTCAATTTGAATAACAGAAAATCACATATTAATTAAGAAAGTTTATACTTGTGAGGATGCTGGCCAGCTTAATGGCATTTTATTATTGAAAGAAATCGTTTATTATTTTACTGCGAGACCTCAAGTTATTCTTGATCGAATAATGCATTGAGCAAAAACGCCAAATTTTAGGGAATAATTCATTGCATTGGAAGTGGCAGTACATTAAAATTGGACAGGTTTTTAGTTAAAACTTTTTTGTTTGATTAACAATTATCATTGCAGTTATGCATAATGAAAATTGATGTCTGAGAGTAATCTAATTAATTGAACTTCAATTAATTGGAATTCTATTGTTCAAATGTTAATAAACTGAGAAAATTTGTTTTCAACAATTCCTGATGACATTAACGCACTGAGAGAAATTTCTTGGGAAACTTTTGACAAAATGCATTTTGCCTTCATTGTCCTTCAAAAAATTTGAGTCAACTTCAAATATGTGTCAAGTTCAAGAACGCGACTCAGAACGAAATCGTTTCGGTTCAGACCCATTTTGCCTCAGACCGATTTCGTTTCTGAAACATTCGACCAATGCCGATTCGCGTTGCAGTGGACCCATTGCGACATCTAATGATCCTGAGGAATCCCGGAATCTCTGGTCGCAATTTGTCCAACTCAAAAAGCGTCGCGCCATCACTTTGTCCCCGTCGCGGCCATTAAACAATCATTTATAAACATTAGCCGTCGAAGCCCCAACGAACGACTATCTCGGACCACAATCGGCATTCTATTCCAAAACAAATACGCTCCACTCGATCGTGATTTATTTCGATTTTATTGCCGACGCTCGGCCATGCCGCGGAGAAAGTTGATTCCAAATCAATCAAGTCTTATGACATAAGCTGACCAGCATTAATCAGTCGCGCTTATTGATAAGCATGAAGGCAATCAGACATAAATAAATACTCGAAAAGTTGATTGTATACATATTCTGCTTAATGGGTTGAAGGTCGTTCTGTCATAAAGCTGAATATTTAAAAATGAGGTGGAATTCGGTAGACTGGTCCAGATATTCTATAACTCTAAAATTCCAGAAATGTTGATTGCTCCCAGAAGAATTTGAGTCCAATCAAGAAAAATGAATGAACAAAATATTTATCTACAACTTTTACTACACTGTTGAGTTTCTGTATAAAAATATTATCCAGTATTAGCACTGGTCTTTATATGACCTGTACATTCTCATGCAAAATATTCCTGCATTCTTCTATAAACTTCTGGGAAAAATGGCTGGTTAGCCATACTGGTTTTTTGTCTATTAAATTCCTCAACTCATATATTTTTAACCCTGTGATGAGTTGCTGACTTAACCGATTTTCTGCCTTAAACAATTGTTTTCCTCAACAATACCGTCGTTTTCGGGTTCTGCGCGGGTGGCGAATTTTCGGCTTATCGACTATCGGTCAACCCACCGGAATTATTCATGAGTTAGGGCGCTTCAAAGGAAAACCGAAGGGAAGGAAATCGGACAAAAAGATCGTGGTGGTCTTCGCGCGGACACTTGTACGTCCTGTTTCGAAAGCGTTCGCAACGTATCACGCGTTTTGCCTCGGACATTTTTCCTCCCGATTTCCCCGACGCTTTAAGGACGTCGAATACTAATCAGATTTCCGTGATACGTTTCGGGGCTGCGCGAGGACGAAAAAACGGTGTAACCTGACTCGATGTCGGGTGTATAATTTTTTGTATTTATGCCGGGCGATCTGAATTTCGGGACGGAATCGGGGAGAAGAGAGGTCCGAGGAAATGTATCGTTTATTCATGTTTCTGGATCGCGGCATTCGAGTGGATCGGGGAGGAGGGATTAGGGAACATTCTGAGTTGTAATTATTACAAATTCGATTTCCCTGGTGCGCGTTTTGGTTTGAATATTCATCTGTCTCCGAAAACAATGGCGGAGGGATTTGTTGTGTGACTCGGCCGTTTATTGATGAAGCTTTTTTCGTGAATGGATAGTGGTTCGTCTTCTTTCAAGGCGATTTACATGCCATTAGAATAATATGTACGTTTATTGATACCGAAACCGGGGTAGAATTAGCATAGTTCGCCAGGTAGACAATGGGAAAGTCTTTGTTTTATCGTTGTCTGATTGTCAAGTAAGTTTGTAGTTTGAAAAATACGGCGACGTTGGAAAAAAGGTCGTAAGTGGGCTTTCAAAGTTTTTTCCTGCTGCGACCGTCGGTTTAGCAGATTGTTTTATTAGTGTCTATGTCAGAGAGCGTGTCTTTGATTACACAAATGATATTCCAAGTTAGTATAAGCAGATTGAGTTTCCTCTCGAAAAAACAAACGTTCTGATATTAGCTTCCTAATTTCTCCACACACCGGAAAAAGTGGATACTTTTTGTCACGATGAGTGGGATTCTGTTTGGGATTCTACATAGCACAAATCTCTATATCTTTATCTCATTTTTGACAATTGATAGAAAATGTTCTCAATAGTTCCTAGAGATTATGTCTACGAATAAAAAATTAATTTTGCACAAAACAGGGTTAGATATCTAAAGTTTTCTATAGAGATCTAAAGACAGAAGGTTTAAATAAAATTTAAATAACAGTAAGTAACATTAGTAAAATAATATTAACTAATAAATATAGTTACTATCACTGATTGTTTTTCTCTCAACTTGTACTGTTTTCGTCGCAAACTTGATTTGACTCCCCATGCTCCCTTAATCCAAATCTAATTCAGATTGCCAGTGAAAACCAGTTCGTACCAGTTAAGAAAAGCGTGGAAACGACAAAATCGTGACCCTGAAATCCGGTCCCATATTAATCACGAAATGGCAGCGACAAATAATGACTGCTGACGGGTTTCGGTGCCTGAATTCGTGGAGACAATGGCGGATCGTTTTACACGGCGACTGGACCGTTTATTAATGATCGCCGGGGTGGTTGGCTGGCCCTTAACGACGGTTCCGGTGCGGCCGCAGGCACGGATTCCTGACACGTCCGCGACACGTCGCTCGTGGGGAGCGTGCGGGCCCGGTCCCGGCGACGGATAAGGACGGTTGTCGCCGGCAAAAAAGGACAGAAAAACGGGAAAAGAGGAAAGGATGGCGCCCACGCTTGGCGCTGCGACACCGCTGAGGCCGCCGCCGCCGCCGACTGGGTGGTCCTCCGCGCCCCACCCACGCAACCCTTTTGCCATCCGCACCTTCCGTCCTTAGCGGACGACGCTACTAATATCCTTAATCCGAAGATCAGCGTCCGTGAATAATGTAGTACGATCGATAATAGGACGACGTGTCGGAACGAGAGCCATGTGAATCCGATTTGCGGATTATTTCGGCCGAAAGCCGTGACTGCGCGAATTTGTCCGGAGCGGGGTCTGACGGACCCCGAGGGTGCTGGCAGGGGGAAAATTGGTATTGCAAGTGGTTTGATACTTGTGAATGATGTATGGAGAAAAATCGCGGTAGTTAAATGTGACATTCTCAGTTAAGGGGAGGTGCAACCCAAATGGTTAAAATACGTAACTTTCATCCGAATGACTTGAAATTTCGATGTTTTGTTAATATTAGCCTACATAAAAAGAAATCTGAACAAATCCCCTAAAAAATCCCCCCTTTTTTTAATTAATTAAAATAGTTAAAAAAAGGGCATTTTTGGCATAATATTTTGACTACAATTTTCATCCGATTTACTTCAAATTTTGCACACTTCACCCTGGTTCTATTATCTAGCATTTGTAAAGTCGGAATTTTAAATCTTTACTTTGTTCTCGAGTTATGCTTTGTGAAGTGATAAAATGCACAAAACAGACCGATTTTGACCTATTTTTCGGTGTTTTTCATGTTTGGAGTGTTGTAACTTTTGTTTAAATAAATAAATCGAAAATCCGTCTTTACAAATTCTTCATTATGCTTTGAAGATTACGTGTACCAAGTTTCAAGTTAATCGGCTGAAAATTGGTTGAGAAAAATTACGCCGAGTGCGAGAAAACTGGAAAAAAAGTTTTCGAGCTAATCGCGTTTAAAGTTTGGAAATGCTATACTTTACGCTGTGCATTCCCAATCAAAATGTTAAAAAACTTAATTTGTAATGCAGATATGCAAATTTTGGTTTCATTATGCAATAGTGAAGGGTTAAAAATATATAAAACTGTAATAAAATTTGTTTTCCATTTGTTTCAATTTTTCAAGATTTTTGGGTTGTACCTCCCCTTAAAGAAATCTGTAGACAATATTCAGCTAAACGTTCTCTAAAAGTTTATTGAACTTTCGACTCTGTTGGGAATATTCTTAAAATTACAATTTAATAATGATCTGTGTTTAAATATTTGAATGTATTGTGAGGAACAGGTAAACGAGAATGATAATAAAAGTGTAGATATACATTCATTGAGAAAAATATTCTATGAAAAATTATTAGAATTCCAGTAAATTTTACCATATCATACAGTAATTGCGACGTATTGTACCCCATTTGGACAAATTTATTATATCTTCAAAGGAGACATTACCACAAGTTACAGTAAATTTTACTATATCGTATAGGAACAATTCTTCGAAGTCATACTAATTTTGTTCAAATAGGAAAGGATACCATACTGATGGACGAAAAGAATATCATACTGAAGAAAAAAATCTCCGTAACGAAGATTTGAACTCGGAAAGTTCCAGCCATCAACTTTATAATTTACCAAGTGAACTAATCTGACTTATAATATCTATGAATGAATTCTACCACAGCTGAAAACGACCTGATGTTACTACGAAAGTAAATGAAATAAACGAGTTTTGACAGCATATACATTTGGTTAATTAATAATAACGATGATAATAAAGGCAACATCAATAGGTAATTACTGTAAATGTAAATCAATTGTAAAAAATATCATTCGCGATTACATGCGATTCAATCTGATTCAACACATACTGTCCGTTTTTCAATCTTTTTCTATCTTTTCCTACCGTTTTTCATTTACTGAGTTTTTATCAGTGTGGGCAACTGGTTTACTAGCGTAACTCTCCAAGTACTTCTCCGCGCAATTTCACAAACTGTTTTGTATATATAAAGATTCTTAACGGAACATCTCTCGATCTTCCAAGATTCTCCGGAGAATCTTCACAGTTTTGTGCGCGAATCTACAGGGAATGTATGGCGAAAGGGAGAATCTCCGGAGATTTTCCCTGTTTCGCAGATTTTCCGTTGATTCATGAACAAAACCGCAAAGATTCTCCGGAGAATCTTTGGAGATTGGGAGATGTTCCGTTAGGGATGGTTTCCGACATTTGGGGGAAATTTGTCGTGATGATGGAATAAATGGTCCCAGATTGGACTCGCGAGATAAGGCGGTCATCCGGGCCGCTGTAAGATGGCAGCCGGTATTTGCGGCAATGCAAATGTGAACTTACGTTGCCACATTAAAACAGGGTGGCCACTCTTTTTCTAAACAAAATTTCCCTGACTTTTCCTGGTTTTCCACACGATTTTCAAAAATTTTCCCTGACTTTTTGATCAAATAACCGACCACAGATCGTTGTTTTAAGAAATTTGCCATGCCTCACCCCCCATATTTTTTGAAAGTATCAAGTGGTTTAATTTTATTTTCCGATAGTGTATTTACTCAAAGTGTATTTACCCCGTAATACTTTTAATACTAAATATAGTACGTTTCACCGCTAGGGAGGAAAATTCGTATTTCGAGTGAACTTCCGAAACTAGGTGAAGCCGAGTTCTGGAAGGAACGATTGAGAAATCGAATGTTCCGCCGCTAGTGAACGATATTTTTCATTACGAGGGCCAGGGAAACCCGCAATGTGGACTTTTCCTCCCCGAGTGATGAAAATAATTTTTTTTTAATAGATTGAAAATAAATTGTTAATATATTTACATCTAATATATTAAAATATATATTAGAGATATATTATCAATATATGTTCCTTACTACAGGGTTTCATACCCAGTATTTGTCTACGGTCATAAAATGGTTGGTCATTTGACCAGACTTTGACCATCACTATGATCATAAAACTATCAGGTCAACGGCTTTCATTTCATCCATTTATCCGTTCCTTTTATGCTAGTACACTTGCGGCACAAGTATTATGCCTTCTTCTTCTTCTTCTATTTGTTCTATTTGGCACCAGACCTTAAGGTCTATACGGTCAAAAGAAAGTATTATGCCGCAAATAAGTAATGGCTTTGGTATCCGAATCTGTCCGCCAGAGGCGCCCCGTGCGCGGCAAAAGCGCACTCAGCGGACAGGCGCGGAGTCGCGCCGTGAGGATCAGCCGAGCGCCCGGAAAATGAAAAGCGCTCGGATGCTGTCAAACTCGGGCCACACGTAGATGGCCGAATGTGCGCCGAACCTAGATATGCGAGCCTAGAGACATGCGAGCGGCGCAGTCCGACCGGGCAGCCTGACGTTCCGCAGTCAATCGTTGTCAGAGTGCGCGTGACAATGCGCCGATAATGACAACAAGGTTAGACTGCTCTCGTTGAACGATCCACGTAATTCCGCGAAAAAGGATACGCTGATAACAAAGGTAATTCGGATTTGGGTAAACAATTCATTACTTTTCGTTTATGCGAGTTGTTTCGAATGGGATTATATGTAACTTAAAGATGATAAGGAGGAGTTTTAAAAAAGTTGCCATTAATATTACATGTTTGTAATTTTTTTTTGAAATATTGAATTTGGAGGGGAATTGACATTATGTTCTAGTTGTTGTATTCACAATTTTCGTATTGAAAATGTAAGTTACAAAAAATGTTCTTATTACAATAAGAAGATTTTTCAAAAAGCTACAATTTTTATGCCATGTTTGTATACACATTGTTGGAGCTATTTAATTTAGGGAGGAACATTTAGATTTTGGATCTCATTTTATTTCACATTTCTGTGGGATATTGTTCTATAATGGATACAGATATAGTGTATTATTTACTTTTATTACAGATTCAAAATCATACATTATTGTAGATTATGGGCAAAAGTAGGATTTTTGTCTTCGTTATCTTTTTCATTTTGCCATACTTTTTACCATAGTGCAATGTATTTGTTTGTATATTATATTAATTTACCAAATATTTAATTATATTTAGATAAATAAATAGCAAATGTATGCAGTAATTCCAACATCTAAATATATAAATGAATTCTACTTGTTTGTTCAATTCTCATTAATTTTTTCAAAAATGTGATATTGATGGAAAATGTCCAAGTTGAAATTGTTGCCATTTTACTGGAGATTACTTATATCATTTGTTAATATAAATTAAACATTGACTGGGCATGTAATCATTTTTTTTCTAAACTTCATCCAGCAAAGGAAAATTTGAGAAAATGTTAACTTTGTAAAAACTAGTAAGAAGATTCATTTGTAGAAATATTTGTAAGATATATTTTTTAGGACATTTTTTATTTCATTCCTTATATGAAATCAACATCTATCTATCATTTGTGTATATCTTTAACATGTTTATCAGTTAGCCGTTTTAAAAGGTATTTTAGCTGTGAGTAATAACCGATAAACGATAGATAAGCAGACACTGTAACTAGGAAGTTGTGTTATCAACATGAAAGGAATTACTTCTCAGGAATTTATAAGAAAAATGATAAATACATGACAACTATTTCATTAGTTTTTTTCATGAGATTTTTATGAGTATACAAAAATTGGCTAAAACATAACAACTATTTTATTTTTGAAAAGTATAAAACTTGTACGACTCTATGTGAAAACAACATTTTTGTATAACGATAATGTGACCCAAAATAAGATGATAAAAAAAAGATTTCTCTTGATTTATCTAATTTTAATGCTTTTATAATATTTTGTACCAAAAAATTAAGTTTTAATGGCAAAAGATTATTTAGAAGTAAAAAAAATTATTAGAAGATATTAAAACTCTCTTGAAGAGCATAGTGTAGATCTAATATAAATAGAATGGTGTGTTGACTCACATTGCATATCATTTAGATTACGTTCTTTGAATTTAATATGCAGCCAGAGTGCATACTATGCCTTGTGTCTGATTGCAGAAAGTTATATTACTGAACTTAATTACTTTTAAGTTCATTAATGAAGATTGGTTCTTTGAATGACTAATTAATTAAACCCCTTTCAAATTTGTTAACATTAATCCTCACTACAAATTGTTGCCAGATAATAAGAGTTATGCATTTGTGTTTGCCAATTTTTATTATTGAATTCCTGTTTGCCAATAATTACTTCATTCAGGGGACTCCTTTCATAACTGGTTTTCACTTGATCTTAAATGAGTTAATGGTCATGTAACATTATCACTTTTCAATTGACATTGTTTTAACATTGCACTTATGCAAATGGAAACAAATATGTAAATCAGATTTAAATGTATTTTCTGTATTGAATATATATTATAGAAGAACATGTTACCTACAGAAAAAAATCTGGACACTACTGAGTGACATGCTGCACACTGCTGAGTCGTATACAATAGGATAGACATATAAAAACACCAAAGATAAACAAAGAAGAAAAAGTGAAAATTTCAAGTTTTCTTCTTTATTTATCACAGTGGTGTCCAGATTTTTCCGTGTAAAGATGTGCAAACATGTAGAATTTGATCATCATATTTTAGTTCAAACAATACTTTAAGCAACATAAACAATGCTTTATTTTCAAAATATTTATATTTGAAAATATATTTTATAGATATATTTGTTTATATTTATAAAATATAAACAAAGGTGTATTTATAGCGGCGCCTAGAGACATGTGAGCGTCCCTGTCCGACTGAGTAGTCTGACGTTTCGCAGTCCATCGCTGTCAGAGAGCGCGTGACAACGCGCCGATAATGACACTGAGGTTAGACTGCGCTCGTTGAACCATTCACGTAATTCCACAAAAAAGGATACGCTGATTGTAAAGGTAATTGGTGTTTGGATATGCGTTTCATTACTTTTCGTTTATACGATTTGGAAAGAAGTTGTTTAGAATGGATTAAATGTAACTTAAAGATGCCAATGAGGAATTTTAGAAAAATTACAATTTATATTTCTGTGGTTTTGAAAAAAAAACAGTTAAGGGGACCGTCTGGTAAATTGGCTAAAATCTGAACTATTCGACCGATTTTG
>JABFPB010007780.1:0-10688 GCA_022817645.1 Ceratoteleas bidentatus | reverse complement strand
AAATTTTGGTTTCATTATGCAATAGTGAAGGGTTAAAAATATATAAAACTGCAATAAAATTTGTTTTCCATTTGTTTGGATTTTTCATTATTTTTGGGTTGTACCTCCCCTTAAATAAAGATAAAATAAATTTAAAATAGATTCGTAACCCCACTCCTGAAAGCTAATAAATTAAGTTAAGAAATAAATATGTTCTTAAAACTGAAAGACATTCTTCTTTTTCGCAAAAAACTGCCGTTCACTGAACGTAAATTCGAAAAATTCCATTTTTAAATTACTCTTTTTTACACCAAACACAAGCCGCTTTAAGAAGTACTTATAAAAGGATTTTTGCTTTCTTCCAAAATGGTCCTATGCCGATCAAAACCGCCTTTCCAAGAGTGCTCGTCTCAGCAAATCATCCTCCTACTCCGTCCCCCTGCACCGTGACTCGGCATGTACTGCGCATCAAGCTCCACCACTTCCGGCGCATTTAAATAAATAAATTCGAATCCCCGACGAATGTCCTATCGCGCCTTGTCATCTGCGCGCGCGATCCCATTATCAGCGATAACATAATCCCATTTCGCGTCCCCCAAGCAACCGATCACGCGACCACATCGGCGACGCACACCGACGCGCAAAACCGGCTGCCCCGAGCGGCCGCCAGGGGGCGCCATAATTTCAGCCCCTCCGTCGGCCCACTCGACACCTTTGTGGCTACGCAAATTTACGCCGCGTTCCATCATTTTCGGCCGCGCGAATTGAAAATCGCCCGACCGGTCGGCGCGATAAATCGCGGCGCGCGATGTTTATAAGTCCGCGAAATTAATCATCGATCAAGTATGCGGTGGGACGCGATTTTTTGCCGATGACACGAACGCGACTGGTTGCCGGCTGAACGTGTTAATGGCGATAATTACGCGATTACGGTGAATTATTAAAGGAAGTGCGCGGCGCGTGATTTATGCCGGGTTTCAAGTTCATCCTGTTTTTTACCGGCCTTTTTTGCAATCGCATTGTTAATAAATAGTCGCGCGTCGAAGAAAGGATTTATTCGACACTGACGCGTTTGCGGGAATTATGATTTCTGCGATTATTCTTAGATGTTTATTGGGATTTCAGGTGTTTATCGCTTGAGATATATGGGACTGAAAGATGTCAGTTCCATTCATTCGAGGGAGACATTAAAATGTCTGAGGAAAATTACGTATATTTCTGCGCTCGAGGGTACAAATAATCGGAATTGGTTTCGATTGAAATCAGGAAATGATTACAATCATAAACAAAATATCGTTGTATTTAGATAGTTTTTTAATTAGGGGTTAGAATTTAAAAAAGGTTTTGAAAAACATTTAGCTGTACATTAAAATCTTTAGTAGTATAGTCCGTCTTTATTCATACACAGATCTTAAAAAATCAATAAAAATATAACTACTGAGATTCTACTTTAAACGTACCATTATACTATTTATATTTTTATATCTTCTAGAAAACTTGCAAATAACTATCTCAAACCGTTCCATTTTCTAATATCTACTCTACACTTCCAGGACCGATTATAAAATTGTAATTTAATTTTTTCCACACCCTTTTCAAACCGTTTCCTTTCTTTGGCATCGAACTATAAAATCTTCTAAAAAAAGTCGTTAGAAAAAACATCTGTTTTTCAGACAGTCGACTGTCCAAATTAATAGCTCGAATTCTTTCGTCAAAATTTCCGTCGATCACCCGACCCGCGTACTCGCACTCGAGGTCCTCGTGATTAATGCCACCAGCAGTCCGCAATTCTTCAGTATCGGGCTTCGGATATTGAGAAACTAGCGGCTCTCTAGACGGCGCTCGGGTTCGTTCACCTCTCCAAAATTATCATTCCTACATTAACGCGGCGATAGCCATCGCTGTGTCCGGGGAATACACGTAATGGAACAAATTGATACGCTAATTGGCGGGATTGGGTACAGGTTGTCATGGTACTGACGAGCCGAAAAAACGGTGGAAAAGGCGTCGGAATTTATGTCACACTGGTTGACGAAAGAGATGAAATTTGAATGCGAAGCGTCGGAACTCGCGGAACGGTCGTTGAATTATGTATCGGGATCGGTCCTTAAGGATAAGATAAGATTAGAATGATAATTTTGAAATGGAGCAATTTTGAAATTTGAAACCCTTCTTTTTTTTAACTTTTTATGGTTGTCGGGTTAAACGTATGGAAAGTGTTCTGTGATCACAGATAAATATTCAACAATTTACTAATAAACTAATAAAAATTACAAACTTGCCGATTCAATTTTCGTCTCTCGGTTCAGTATCACCTTATATGTTTTCTATATCCTAAATGCTTCAATTTAAACAGATTTCATCTAGAAATAAATCCACGAAAAAAAAGATTACCGAAAGTGTACTTAATTCTGAAATATGAGACAGTAACCTATAATAACCTTAATGTTAGGTTCTATATAACCGATTTTGCCCGTCACATACAACAAGTTCGATATGCAGAACTAAGAACCCATGATACCAGGTGGAATAGGGATCGAAAACCTTAACCTTGCTCCATATCGCGAGCCGATTCATCAACGTAAGAGTAAGCCGCGTGTCTCGGTAGATCGGGCGGAGTGCTTATCTCAATCTTCTTATATCTATCTGCTTGTAGTATTCGAAATGGCAGACTTCCTGCACGTTATCCCTTTATTTATCTGGACGCGCGATAGGTGATACAAGGCGCGGGCCGGTGTTGTTTGGGTATGAGTTTTTAACGCACTTTTTTCGGGGTTTCAGCGGAGCGCGAGGTTTTGTTGGCCAGCGGGGATTATTTATTTATTCCATTACCGGCGTACACGACGGTTGACGACGAAAGTCGAAAACCAAGAGTCGCTTCTCAAACGGGTTTGCGTCGCGAGGAAAGAAATCAATTGAGATTCGGGTTTTGTTGAATCAGTTATGATGGGCGAAAAGAAAAAAGAAGAACAGTGTGTGAGATTGGATCATTTTGACTGAGAAAATTGTTCATTGAAAAATTACAGGATTTACAAGAAAAGGTCTTGGAACTCGAGATAACATCATTACATTACACGTTAGTTCAGTTAAATTGCTGAGCTCCACTCTAAAAAGTTGTGTAAAATTACAGATGATAGTCTTGGTATAATTCTATCATTTAGCTGTTAATTTTGCAATATTGCACAAGATGTAGTGCGCAACCGGATTATACATTTTCTACAGTGTAGACGGAGAAAACGATTTAGTTGGCACAAGTAAATTTTAGTTATTTGAAATGATTATTTGATTCAGTCAATTGAAACGTACCTGCAAAAGTTAAGTGGAGATCATTGAAAGTAGCTTCTAGTTTTAAATTAGTCATTAATTAACGCGTACGAAATGATTATATAATTTGACGTGTATTTATAAATAAACTTTAAGCATCCACGCATGATTATTCATAATTTGATTTGCTATTTACACTGATTAGAACGGCACGAGCTGAACGGTTTTAACGATATCAACGCTTAACCGGCTATTATGAAAGAGATATACAATTACCTTTCACGTCAGTAAAAATGAAGGTTTTAAGTAATATTTGGCGCATTGTAAACATTTTTGGAAGAACATATGAATCTGACTTATCATATCTGATTTAATGTAAAATATTTGATATTTTTCCCCGTATCTAAAAAATTCTTTTTTGGCGGAAATAATAATACGAAACTGTAATTAAAAAACGGTATGGAAAACTTTCTTATTTAAATCGGACAATTTGACTGTTTTAGAAAATAATTGTTTTCAATTTTTCGCTCCAAACCTTCTACATTGTAAAAAATAACTGTAACTGATTTTCTGGTTTTACTGCGAAATGAAAGTGATACTGTAATGTCACAGTAACACTTTATTTTGCTGAAAGCTGACTGGCTTTCGGTAAAGTCTGAATTTTACAAAACTTTACAACTAGAACTTTACAACTAAAACTTTACAACTAGAAACTCAAGAAACCTCATTCTCCTTTTCTCCTCCCTCCTCAGGAACGTTAATCTCCACCGATAACCCCTTTGGCAACTCGCGCTCTACCTGCAGATGCGATCGCGCCGACCCCTCCGAAAATTGATTTATCGGGCGGCCGATCCACGACGTTTATTTACATTCCTCCGCTTTTATTTGCCCGGCGTAATTAGTTTCGTTTATGAAAGGAAGATTGATCGCAACTGCCGTCGTCGCGTTTCGTCCGTTTTCGCCGGAGAAATCGGCGAGCCGATTCCTTCTTCCCCTCCTCCGCCTCCCAAAATGAATACCCCTTAACCCGATGCTCCACACCTAATTACCAACATTGAGAGTAATGTTTTTTTTTTTGTGTTAGGTTTACAGTAAATTTTAACATACCATATAGTAATCGCAAGGTAGCGCAAAGAATACTTTTATTACTGTTCATATTACTGTTTGATTTATTATTACTTTTATTACCGTTTAAAAAAATATTCGAAATTTTGATCGTAAACTATATACACTGAGAAAAAAGTATAACGAAAAATTACCATACTCGACAGCGTGAGGTTAGAAAATGAAGGCGTTTTTAGGAAGTGTAATGCAATTTAATATACAATATAGTAATTTTAATGGTATATCGTCTCTCCGTCATCGTTTCTGTACAGTCATTTCTCATTAAAAATAAAGTTAAATTTAAGGAAACTTTTCCTCAAATTTAACGAAATAGTGCTTAGAAGTTCAATAATTTCTTTCAAAAGAAAAGCGATAAGTCTTTATGATACAGTACATTATGGTAAAGTTTCGTGTAAATATAAAAGACAATTTACGCAGAAAAAAAGTTGAGGTAAATTAAACGAGAAATTAAATGAGAATGTTAAGACTATTATTTGTTTTAATAATTATAACAACAGATAATTAAGGATTTATAATTAAATCGTTTATTTAATATGAAACTAGATTGAAGACATACAAATGAACATTTTTCTGGCCCAAAATAAAAACAAAAATAAAAGTTATTAATAAATATGAGAAATGTATTATTCTGCGTTACGAATAATATTATTATTAAATAATAATATTATTCGTAACGCAGAATAATAAATTTATTATTAACGGAATTTCTTTTCTAAGGAATAAAACAAAATAATTGTAAACAATCAAAAAACAAATCACAAAGAAATATTTAAGTAATGGTAATGTCAACACGAACATTTACGTCTCATTTACAGCCGGGCAAAAAGTGTCTACAATTTATACGTAAAAACTCTATCATTAAAACACAGTACAATAATAAACATAATATAATGAACATTTAGTATTACTCGACGACTAAATGCTGTTGCCACGGAAATACAAGTACTGTCAACCCCGTAGAGTTGCAAAGTGAATACTTTGTCTGAAGCGGTTCCAGTAACAACCCGCGGCGTCGTGAAAACAGGGTAAAGCTTCTCTAATAATACACCATTATTCGCAATCTTTTGGGGTCGCCCAACACCCCGGCGAAACAAAAGTGATCCGCCGATTCCCGTCGCGAAAACGCGCGACTTTGGATTCCGAAACTCGCGCCGTTACATAAATTAATTAGACATTCAAATCCAGCCCGGAACGGCGCGCAGCTTTATTGCTCCATAAATAACTCGAACGCTTACGGCGGGCGACGAAAAAACGCTCGGTTCAGCCTCGTTTGTCTCCGCGGCTGAAATTTACATAACTCACGATATTCGACACACTTTTCAGCGGCACACTGACGGCCACGTGTGTGTCTGCATGTGCTGGTATTTACTTACATACGCCTCCAATCACGGCCCGATCTCATTTTCGTAACATTCGGAGAAGTGCATCGTACCTATTTATCTTCTCAAAAAAGCGACTCGCGTTGCACGCGATTGCATAACGCATTTTCTCAGACCTATTTTGCATCAAATAACATTTCGCACACACGCTCGGCCGCGCGTTTATTGGAGCAATAATCCAGCAGGATACCACCCGGGACGGCGCCTGACGGCCCGCTCTTAACGTCAGCACGTAAATGAGACGTAAACTCGATAGATATTTTAGTGGCTTTATCTATCTGCAGTTCTAATCGGGCGCGCGCAATATCGTATTTCGCGGCGCTGACGTGTATGAAGTTTGGGGTCGCCGGTGACCCCGATTCCGGATTATTAGTGGGAAGGATGAAGGAAAACGACGGCGCAGAGGTACGGTGATGCAATTGGCGCAGCGAAATCGATGTTTTTGAGAGTTTTAAGAGTGGTAGATCGGTAATTGAGGTTGTGGTTTTGATGAATTGAGATTAAATTTGATAAAAAGTTGGATGTAAATGTTTTATGAAAATTTAATTGAAGTAGTAGATGAAACTGAAGTTGGTCTTGAAGAAAGTTTAAACAAATAATTTTCTTTAAAGAAATAGTTAAAATTTAAAGAAATTGTTTTAAAGAAAAATTGGGGTATTTCGACAATGAAATTGAATAATTTTGAATATTTCATTGATCGTATTAGTATAACAGGCTTGTGTGCATTTTAGTTCCTTTTTTAATTTTTTTAACGGCTCTGAATAAACAGAAAAAAATATTCCGTGATTTGCAACTTTATAATACGATTACATCCCTTAGATTTAAGTGGATTTAAAAAGAATAAAGCATTCTAGAGGATCTATTTTTTAGATCCTCTCTAGTTTGCTCTTAAACACTTATTTTATTCGTGTACAATAAACGAGTTAGAACCAGTCCGAAATAATTTCTCCTAACTTCTGGAAATTTACGCCGACGTCTCAATTGCCGATCAATCGCGATCGTTATTAATTCACAATCCGGCGCCTATTCGCGGGCGCCGGGCAAAAAACGATTGACATTTCAATTCTTATATAATTTATACACAAGCCGGCGCACATAAATTACCGGCAACTTGCAACATTTCGCTCGGCCGATTAAGCGCAAATCACGTATCGCGCGAGCACAATTGACGATTGTGACCCCGGCGCCATTTTGCGTCGCGAGCGCGAAAATTCCCACGCGCGGCCGCCGCCGCTTAATTCGCGTACTCCCGTTGAAGATATCGATACACAGCGGCGAACAAAGAAATTGCCTTTTGGCAACTTCATTGTCTGCGCGCGGCGCTGCACTTTTCAATAAGTCGCCAGTTAAGGATCAGCATTGTTGCAGGACCGAGCGGCCCGCAGATGGGCGCCCGCGATTACTGAATATTGAATGTAACCCGGATTAACTCTCGACTCGGCTATCAAAACACTAATCGCCGGCCCGGGATAAACAAGGCGGATCGCCTGGTTATTAATTCGACGGTGCGTTGCAGTTGAATGGCGCTAATTGAATCGTTGAATGAAATCGGCCGGAGAGAGGGGACGAAATAAAGTGGGTTATTAATTTTCGAATGTAATGCTGTTTTAGCCACAGTGGTTATGTTTCGGATTTCATTGCACTCGGTACTTCCTCATTTGTATTTCAATCGATTTTGTGAAGTTTTGTAAGGAAAAGTGGTTGGAACTATAAAAAGTTGCTAGTTCTGTGTGGAGAGATGTCATTCGAAATTGATACAAAATCTTCCGAATTTCTTGTCGAAAACTGGAATTTGAACTATTGCCTGGAGTTTTATCATCATTGTTTATTTAAGTCAAAATTTAAGTTGATTATTTTTGTAATCACTGAATTGTAACAAGAGAGATTGGCGAAGTAATTCATCAGCAAATCAGGTCAGCGTTACGTTTACGATCTGGATCGCACGATCTGAATTGTTAATTCCTCGCACCACCTCACTTTTTTCAGCGCGAAATTCCATTATTCTGTCACGATTGCACATGCAGAATGCAACACCATACGTCATCGAGAAATGTGAATTCCAAAACGATCGTAAACGGCTGAATCACCGGCCGCTGGCACAATAGTCATTTTGCCTCGACATCCACGTCTTTTTGTAATTTAAATCAATCGATTATTATTCAGCGAATTTGTTCCGCGACTAGATAAAAATCTCCTACACACTTTATCACCTGCAATTGCACCTTACTTAGCATACCTTGCGCACGATCGAGCTTTTCCCTAAAAGACCCTCAAATCTATACCGATTTTTACCGATTTCTGGACTAGAAAATTTTTCATTTGAATTTTTAATTTTTTCATTTCATTTTACATGACTGAACTTATATTAAATATGAAAGTACCTCATAAGCCTGCCCTCAAAAGGCAGTCCTCAATATCAGCACCGATTTTTACCGATTTCTTTTTTCAGAAAGTTTCGATAACATGAAACGAGTCTCAATTTGAAGAAAAAAGTACTCCATATGCCCAATCGCAAATTAAGATGATTTATTGTTCGGCGTCAGCCATACGTCAAACTAAGTGTCCGAAATCTGAGCCACCGATCTGACCGGCAATCGGCAGCGATATCCCAATCGAAAAACGCCGTGTCGCAACGTCACGAACGACTTCCCGAATCCCGAAGAGTTGGCGCGGACGCCCCGCCGCGTCGTGCGAGCATCCGAACCGAATCGCCACGGAAGCCCGACGGGAATTGGATTTGTGCCGATCGGCGCGATAGCGCGCGATCGGCATTATGACCATAGGTGGCTGCGCGTGACAAATGCCCGTCGCTGGCGACGAGTAGCAGGTTAATCTCCATATCTGCGGGCCCATCCGTGGGGCCCATTTTCTCATTGTGTCTGCGCACGATCGCTCGTACCGATCGTTATTGATGTCCCTTTTGTGACCAACTGACAAATGACCGGCTGTTTTGACCGCCGTGATTCCGTCAAACGATTTCGATTTGCGAAGCATGATCGGTTATGAGATTCGGTATTTTTAGAACCACGATCGGTTGAAAGATCGGTCGAATTAGTGGGGGATTTTTGAAGATCGATAGATTTTTTTAAACATCGGTTGCAAAAGGTTCTTCCCAAGATTGGCACATGGAGAGTTTGAATTGAATAAAAAAATCGGTTCCATGTAAAATCGATTTTCGAACGATTGAAAAAAACCATATAAATCACCAGGATGATTTTTGTTAAAAAATCGGTAATTTCAAACTTACACTCGTTTTCTCTTCATAAAAACCTAACAAACACGCGGTTCGAACCCAAAGCATCACTTTTTGACAAAAAGCAGCGCTGCGGAGCAAAAAATCGGTTAAATTCAAAAGCCACCAATCAGTATTCCACAAAAACATCGGCAGCCAAAAAAGTCATGGACCTCGGTCAATCTGCCGCGAAAATTTGCTCGAACAAAAAATTGCCGATTAGGTGACTTGCGAAAAGGCGTCGGATTTCGGCTCTTTAAAAAACCGCGCGATCCAATTAAACGCGTATCAATTTAATTATCAGTCAGCTCGCGTTAATTGATTGTATTGACTGGTAGGCGTGTTATTCATGCGCCGATTAATTGCAAAGCTGGTCGCTGCGATGACGGATTGATTCATGGAGTGTTAGCGGAACCGTACAGATGTCGCGATCGTGATCGAGTGGCGCGTCGAATTCGATTGTTTTCGCGCATTTTCCCGCGCGATAAATGTGCGATGCAGATTTATGAAAATCCCGCCAATTGCGACAACTTTTTCGCAACCTCTCTATTTCCTAGTCTCGCGATTTTCTCGGCTTTTTCAACAGAGAATTAATTTATTGCAACGAGGACCGATCCGGAGTTCACGATCGACTGCGTCCTTTTATTCCGACGAATCAATAAGAAACGGCGAGATATCCGATTACACGTTTTCAGTAGCACTCGCGACTTTATCGGTTGTATCTACGGACTCTCTCTATCTCGGTGGCTTTTTTCGTCGCCGGTTATCGATCGGCGAAAATTATTGACTCGCCGCCATTGTACGTTATTTATAATATCGCGCAGCAACGTTTACGGCCGATTATTGATGTTTGTTCGCGAGGTGTTGGACGGTACATTAATTGCGGGATCTGCGCTTATCGCGGCGGCGATCGCGATTCGAGAAAAGTGTTCGACGGAAGTTTTTCGAGCCGGAATTTTCTCAAGCGTAAACCAAATTTCTCTTTGAGTATACTGTATTATAAAAAAAGGGAAATGGTTACAAAAAGCATTGCGGTTTAATCTTGTTTGAAAGTAAAATGTGTTTAAAGCGTCGATGTTTTAGGTGAAATAAAAAGACACGTGGAAGAAAAATAGATATTAATATTTAAAGTGTTTTGTGTTTCAACTTTATTAGTGAAAAAAGTTTTTCGACCAATTTAGAAGACTATAATTATTATTATAGAGTCATTAATTAATTTTACGTTTCGGCCATTTGGAATTGGCCCTTTTCAGAAATACTACATACGGAATAGTGTAGGTGAAGTCCTGAAAGGTATTCATGTCATGTTGGTTTCCGACATAAGTTTTGTGACTATTCCTTTTATAGTGTGACTTAATGCTGACTGTAATTATGTACATAAACATTGATGTTGTTAAAGCTTATAATAATTATATTATCATTACAGTGGGGAATGCTATGCCATTGTATAACATTATTGCTCCGACGCGCAAATGGCATTTTCGCATCGGGGTTCTGGGAGCTACGAATCGGCAAAAGAGAAGCGCCGACAAGTTAAGGTAGAAAGTCACCCAAACCTAACGATTTAAGAATTACTCTAGATATATGTAATTTGGTTGATTTAATATTGCTCTTTCCATTAACACCCGAAAAATGGCATTTCACCACGTATGAACCGAGAAAATAATTATTAAAGTTGCACTCAAATGTACTGACGTATACGGGTTAAC
>JABFPB010007779.1:0-10690 GCA_022817645.1 Ceratoteleas bidentatus | reverse complement strand
TACAAATACCGTAAAAGTAATGTATGTTGAATACATTGATAAGATACGGTTTCAGTATTTTGTACAGTAAATTTAATTCACGTGCCTGAAATGAACTTCCAGTACTTGCATTAAAAGTGCATTAATTTTACGGACATTTTTAACAGTGTACATTAAATCAATACCTCCCTCTTCTGATGGTCAATCATTGTGAAATGTTAAGGATTAATGTGTGATAACTATAAGTGTAAGTGTTTCAAATCGAATTAAAATCAGAGTAATCCACGATAATGCAACTCGCGCGTTAATATTGCTTATAATGTCCACCTGACATTAATTTGAAGATAGGGGGAATTGATATCGACAAACTGTGACGAATCAGAGAGGATTATGAAATTAATCAATGTTTTCAGATAATAATACCTGTTTATACTGTGACAGTAATCAAATCATACTACAAGCATACATTTTACAGTTCTTCACAATTTTTACATGGATCCTTTTTCAACAGAATTTTGTATTCTATTTTTTCTCCTCCTATCACATTTTTTTCTTAGTCAAAAATTGAAAAAGTGGACATCGATTTAGTCGCAGAACATTTTTCCATTTCATTTATGGAGAAGTAACAATTATTCAACAGTTATTTCCAGCTGAACATTGATAGCATGTTAAATCATTAAAACCCTTTCTACCGTTATGGACGAAAAAATGTGTTTAGTTTGACTTCAAAGGAAATCTCTCCTATATCGATATACATTTTAACATCGTCTCAATTCATTCGAACAAAAAATTACACGTTTCATTTTTATGAAGTTTATTTGTATAAGCTATAATCAATTTTTCGATGAAAAATACGTCCAGTTTATTTTGTAATATTGATTGGAATGCCACAGTGTCGCTTCCGTTCGCCGATTCACATCTTTAATGTAATCGCTCTTAAATTGAAATACGATATATAATTACACTCTCAATTACCCTACAAAAAGTGCGAGCGTAATTACTTTACATTTGTACTTTATTGTTATATTATATCACTGCACTGTCCATTAGCCAAAAACTAAATGTACAACGTTTCCGTTTTCAGTGCGAAATATCTTTACCGTATCCGATCTTTTAGCTTCGCTTTTATTACTCTACACCCACTATCACGATCCTTAAGCATACACAAATAATTCAAAACTTTTTCAAAACGCTGCCTCAATCGTAATTTCATGACAAGGGGAAGCTGCCGTAATGTTCTCGCAATTACTCTCATTCATATTTCTCCACTTTCATTCTATTTCCTTTAATGTTTCTATACTAAGTCTTGTATTCAACATTTCAGCTGCTTTCCTATCTTTTGGATTCCGCCGTTACGCTTGGATAAATGCGTTTGGATGAAGACTGGAAATAATTTGGCGAAGGATCTCAAACCAAAATTTAGGTTAAATTGACCACATTTTGATTAATTCGACCGGGTCGAATTAGGTCAATCAAAATTATTATTTAGTACATTTTCATTATAATTTAGATAATTTAGATTTTAGATATAATTTAGATAAAACAGTGTGAGGTTAAATAGGCTACGTTTTGATTAATTCAACGAAAGATCTGAATTAGTTCAATCAAAATTGTTATGTAGTTCAAATTCACAAATTCACCAAATTTTAAATGTTCTCAACGTCTTTTGTTCTCGCCCTTTTGTGAATAACTGATAATTTTACATATTTACATAATTTAATTGTACCCCTTTTCTGAATCAACAGGTACTTGTCATTTTACGTTAAGGTTAATACTTTTATGCCTTAACTTAGTGAACTCAATAACTATTACAATATATATAAATAACAGTTACGATTTGTATTATAGCTGAATTTTTTATCGGAGTTATCCGACAAAAAAATTCAGAATATACATAGATGAATGTCTTCGATGAAGTATCAATTTGTTTCGGGGATATGGGCCACTTGAGTTATTTGTTTGACGTGAGCAAATGTTCGACCTGTCAAGAATAAGTTCCTATTCTAATAGACGGGGAAACCCACATGAGGGAACTTACCCTTTGTGGATTGAGACAACCCTTTACTCCCTCATATCAATTCAATCCCCAATTGCTTCTAGAAGAAAGTGGGGGAGAAACTTATGACTGACTGAAAAAGTATACTAATCTAACAATGAAATATCCACATTTTTCACTGTAATGTAACCGATGAAAATGTAATATTCTCGAAAATTATTTTTAATTAATTAAATTGTACTAAACACTCAGGTTGCACTCAAAATTTTGTCTGCAACTGTAACGTTACCAAAATCTGACCCACATCTCTTGTTAACTACTTTTTGGCTTGTTGTGCAACATACTGTTATTTTAGTTTAATTTATACAGTCCTTTCGAGACATGAATAATTAGTGACTTAAACAAATTTAACTAAAATATCTTAAATCATTTTTGTTAAGTATCCAAGTCATGCAAATTAAACATCTAAATCGCAAGTTCGGAAACTAATTACGAATATCACTTCAACTTACAATGCCACTTACATTAAAAATCATCCCGTTATACCCGTTATCGCTAAACGCACAATATAGTTTATAATTACTTGCAACAACTTAAATATTAATCCGACTATGCATAATTATTCATAGTTGAACGCAGAAACATTTTACACGAATAATGAGTTTCATTAAACACAGAATAATTATTATTCATTGAATGCATGAATCCTAAGTAGACGATATCAAAACTATTTGTTGCTTATACGATGTTAGTATGATATACAACTCAACTATGTACATTTTCAACAGTTTATACAATTAATGGAAACTGCATGTAAACTTTTCATATTGACATATAATAAGACATGGGACTGGTCTTTATATGACCATTGACATGTATTATAACAATAACATCACGAATCAATCTAATAGCATTGCTTCGAATATAAATACAATTCATATATGACACCTATAGATAAATGTGTTCTTCAAAACTTTCCAGTTCGAAAATGACCCAAACATCTCAATCATTTTTTAACACTACAAAAACTCTTGAAACCTTATTTTAAAAATCCTTTAAGTCATAAAAATACATGAATTCCAAACGAGATTCCCGCGGAGCTTTAACTTTTCAAAGGCCACGCAACCGATATATTTATCTGTAGAATGTACGTGAAATTCGGATTTATCTTAATTCAATCACAAGCGAGATTTTCGCGTATAAATGATAATAATGATATTAGTGCGTTTGAGTTATCGCATCGGAAGACAGCGAGGAACGAAGCGCGCTTCCAACTTATTCTATCTTCGAAATTAGTTCAGTCGTCTTGGCACGTCTTTGTCGAGCTGTTGGTGATAAAGTTTAATATGCTAATTCGCAGAACAGCTGCGCGACTACTCAAAGTCGTGCAAAATACCAAATTTATTGAATTTAAATTGCTGTAATTATAATGTCTCACACTCGCGCCGAATTTCGGCTTTACTTTGTCGACTTGGAATTGCCGTATGCACGCGGCAAATCAGCCGATCGCGTCATCGAAAACTGTTGTTTCCGCCTTTGAAAACAATCGCGGTCCAATTAATGACGTTTCATTCAGCGCGATTCGTTTAATGGACTGGCTTTAATCGAGCGCCATTAAATTATGATTATCGAATTGCTGAAGATTTGACGGCAAATTTATGACGCGCGTTAATATTCCGCCATCTTTCGACGCCGATCGACGAAATATCGGCACGCGCGATTTCGAATAAAAGTCGCATATTTTTTGATCCCGAGTGTAATCGCAAATAAATTTCGGATTCGAGGGATAATGCGATTGAATCTCGGGCTGGGAGTCGCGGTTGTTTTATTAACGCGATTTTGTAAAATAAAGTCAACTGAGGGTCGAAGGCGTTGAAAAAAGCGAATTTGCGTTTAAGAATAGGTGGGTTTCGTTACAGTTTATTGAGTAAATAATGGCTTTCGGAGCGAACAACATATATAGGTCAAACTCCACCATATATCATGTTAGCACTATATAATGAGCGAAATAAACCGCTCAAGTTCAGAATTCCAGATTTCTTAGATCAAAACGGACTTTAATTAATGATACCACTACAAACTTTGTAGTATAATACGTCTGTTTGAATACTGGGATTATTATTGCACAATCGGATGCAGGAAGAATAAACTGTTTAAATAGGAAAAGGCTGATTCAGGTTAGAGTAATTTGTTGAAAATTAAATTTAATAAAAGCTGAGAGATTTGGTAGGAGATCTTCCGAAGACCTTATTTTTCATGAAATAATTACAAAAAGCAGTATAGATGAATATTTCAATAAGTTCACTTGTTATAAACAATTGGTGACATCGCAAAACTGAAATTGGTTCATTTAATTTTTTCAAAAAATGCGAACTGCCTTGATATCTACGATAAATGAATAATTTAGAATTTCAAACTGCTTTTTAATAAACGAATACATATGAAGGAACATTTTTTTAATATGAAATTTCACGTCATATGACAGCAGACGAATAAGTTACGATGTTAAAACGGACGATAATTTGTCTCATCGCGGAAAATTAAATAAATCGTCAGTCTTTAAATCAAAACGCAATATCGGGAAAGGTAATTGTTTAAAGAAAACCTCATGCACAGATAATTTCATAATTTAATCAAAAAAGCGTTTCACTTCATTTGCTCTTACTTCTCGTTAAAAATTCCTTTTACTAAATTGTTTCGATAACGAACCGTAAAATCCAGGATTTCAATAACATTTATGATTATTTCGGGCTAAAGTATTAAACATTACGTCCGGAGAACAATGCTAATAAATGAGAAGGCGTCTTATTCAATTAATGCATTTGTTTGCTTAAATAACTTGCAGGTTCCTTCGTGTTCTACAAAACAATAGATGAGATTCATTATTTTAATAAGCATTAATGAAAATCAGAACAAACTTATGATTACTGATGAACTGTAAAATTCAGGTATTATTATGTTTTAACATAATATCCACATTAATTATAATACCTTATTCCAGAAAATAGAACAGAACCGTGTTAATTTTTTATGGAATTTAATGTATTAAGAGGTAAAGTCTGGAGCATATCGGATAATATGTGTACATTTAAAACAGAAATTATTATAGTTTCTGCCACGCGACATATAAAATTAATTACATATTTTTCCGGGTCTTCCCCTTTGTTACTTCACTTTAAACAATCTTGAGAAAGCATTTTCAGACTTTGATACAGGATACGATAGTCACCGATCATATTGCCCAATAAATCAAACTGGTTCACTTGGGCAGAGAAAAAAAAGATCATAAAGAATACTGAAGAACCTTGGAAGTTATAGATTACAGTTTACACCAGTGATATCACTGGGGCCAGTATCAAAAATGAACGCTAAACGAAGGCTAAGGTGTAAAAATAAAAAAATGTTTTACAACAGCATAAAGCAATAACAGCAATATAACTTTATTATATTAAAAATTAAAATTAGACTAAACTGGTTCAATCTAAACTGCATTTCTAAAAATTCATGAAAAATACTTAATAATATTACTTTTGGATATAGAAATACGTTAATAATAAATAAATCTGAGAGTGATTATGCGTTATTGAAAAAAGGGAGGATGCTGAGACAAGATATTATTGTGAAATTAGCTCATTATTAAGTTCGGTATTTTCCCCGCAGAAAAGATCAGTCCGGATATTGTTTCGTCGTATTATTTAAACACCTATTAAGTTAAATGTTAAAGTTTAAATTACAACATTGTAACATTTCATCTCTTAAACATTAACAATTTATTGTAAAAAACGATGCTCACAATTCAAAATATTTTGAATGTTAAATTATTCAAAAACATGTCACCAAAAATACTTTCTACCTTTTGAATTTGTTAACGAAGATGAGCAACACGTGGAAAAAATATTGTGAACGATAGATATTATAGAAAAATGAAAATGACAAAGTTATTTACTCTCAAAGTATACTATCTCCAAGCTTGAAGTACTTCCGAGGTACTTATGTATCTTCATAAAACTAAACCCGGATATTTCATTAACACTCCGTTGATTGCGACTTTTCATCTTTATTATGCTGCAAAAATCCGACATCTTTTCGCAGCAAACACGGCCAACAACACGCTTCGCGGAGTGTTAATGAACAATTGTTCAATTTTCACATGAAAATGTGCAACTTTCCTCCTTTGTTTGCTCGTTAAAGGAATTAAAACTTGCTTCCACTTTGCCTTACCACCCGCCTTCACACATGTCAAAGTCTTACGAACTCGCGAGAGCATCATTTCCTAATTACAATTATCAATTAACCCAATCTCCTAACAACTTTCCTTAAAAGCAACCTCCCTGTAACCCTCAACTTTTTAATGTAAGAACAAAACTTGCCCTTGTATATCTCTTCGGTAAACATTTTTAACCATTTGAGAGATTTTCATGAATAAATTATTGAATTTTTGGAAACTTAAAAAAACAGCGAAATTCCTGTAAACTTCCAGGAAATAACAAAGATATTCTAAGAAATGTCCACGAACGTTGAAAGACGAACAATTTCTGAAAGATTCCAAAAAATTTCAAGGAAAAGAATTCCGAGAAATATAGAAAAATTCCTAGAAGCTCTTAAGAATTTTCAAGAATATTCGGAGAAATTGAAAGAAAATCAAGATATTTCTGGAAGCTTTTAACAATTTCCAATGGGATTCTAAGAAATATCCGAAACATTCTTGGTAGCTTCCAAGCACATTCTTCAAATTTCTAAGAACAATGTAACAAATTCTCAGAAGCTTCATCGAATTTTCGAAAATTGCTGTAAACATCCAAACCAAAAACGTTCGTTAGAATGCTATAATCGATCAAAGAAATTCTTCTAACATCCGAAAATGTTCAAGATATTTAAATAAAAATGTAATCATTTCTCTTCTACTCATCAAACCATCGCCAATTTCCATAAATTAACATCTTCCTAAACAATCCATTATCTCCGCACTCAATTACCGCCACATTCATCGAATTTTATAACGTTTTACTCCACACCATCCCCCACCCTTCCTCCCACCCCACCTCCTCCCCGAGACCGCATCTCCACTTTAAATACTTCGCATCCCTCAGTCGAAAAAAATTGATTGGATCCGCGAATCTCCGCTTTTTGCCCGATCGTCTCAACTTTAATGAAATATAGCCCAAGTGTCTCGACCGGCCGACACGCGACGTCTGCATTAACAACAGGAACCGTCGCGCCACGGCGTCGCCGCGCTTAATTAGCGCCAAAAAAGCGCGCCATGATGCATTTACGTTACAATTAGTAATCTGAATGGGGCGCCCCCTGCAACAGCCAAATGACTTTCTTAAGGCGAACACACAACGGCGCGATTGTTCGTTCCCGTTGATCGCGCACAATGGTCGTAATGGCATTTCCAATTAGGACTGACCAATTAAGATCGCGCGTTTAAATTCGCTTAAACGCAGTCGGGCCATCGGGAGACAGCGGTCCATAAGTTAACACTCCATCTGTTCGGCGCGCGAGCCATGCTTTTCAGCTTTCATAAAGAGATGAATAGGGCAGCCGGCCTGGCAGCTCGCCAGACAGCAAGTTACTTATTATATCTGGCATTAAATTATTATAGAGCGCGCGCGACAATAGGCACAGTCAAGTGCATAGGAAACGATTAAACCCGATGACGGATTTCGGTGTATCTTTGCGCGCGCAGCGCAAATGTAGTGAAACAATGCGTATTAAGCGAACGATGGATCTATTTTTATGGACTCCGGGGGGAGAGGGGAGGGGAGGGAGAGGGTACTTTGCGCGGATAATTGTGGGTACACAATGGCCGGAGTCACAATTATCGCAGCGTCGCGACGACAAATTGCGCGATCGCAGCACTTTGCGCGACGTCGTTCGGCGTTTCGACAGTTTTTCGCAAATTCGCTGCCATCGCGGCGAGGATACGTTAATAATGCAGCGCGGAGAGCCGGACCGAGTTGGCCCGAGTTTTCGGATTCGTTTAAAGTTGCGAGGCGAAAAATATAAATTATGAGCGGTGTGGCGGGAGGGGTGGGAGGCGGAGAAGGAATTTGGGCGATGGAGAGGAATGGACGTTCGGTTTTGTCGAAGGAATCTGTTGGACTGGGTTTGATTGAAACTTGGGCAGTGCAAAAAATATTGAATAGAAAGGAATAGAAAAGAACTGGGAATTTTGAATTCTTTTGAGTCGTTTTGAATATTGATTCTGAATTCTTCGTTAGGAATAAAAATGAATTGGTTTTAAAAAAATGAATTGTGACCTAATTCTTAAATCTGGTGCTGTAAGACATAACCTGCAATTTGTTGTACATTGCCATATATAAAAGCAAGAATTTGTTGGGAATTCCATGAATTGAAAGATTTCAGGGCAATTTCCAAAAATCCATGGAGGGGATTAAGGGAAAACATTTTTTATTTCTAGGACTTTTTCGATGGCGTTTTAATGAAATTTTTTAATCGAAGATATTCTTAGAAGCTTACACAAATTGTAAAGGAAATTCCGAAGCTTTCGAAAATTGACTCTTTTTGAAGTTCATATCTGCGACTTTTAATTCTACTACAGATTAAAAAAGTATTTGTAAAAATTATTGAAGCGTCTCTGTAACCAAAACTTTGGGCTGTAAACTTGTTTAAAATGTCTCAAGTTTAGTATTGCTTTATGCTTGATCGAGAATTATATATTAAGACGCAATTAAGATAAATTTAAATAAAAGTTATAAAGTTACTTTAGAAAAGTAGAATAATTTTGGTTTTTACAGCCCCTTAGTTATAATTTTCTCCACGAAATTGGCCAGATATCATTATAATTTTACAAAATGAACCTTTTTTTTAACGTCATGTTGAAGCCATGCGATGTTTCAGGTGATATATCGAGGCATTTACATCGAGAGTACAAAATAAACGAATTGTAACAGCAGCACGCGGGCGGAATTAGAAGCGAAGCTTCGGCGTTTATAAATTACGTAATAACAATTCATCGATATTAGGAATAGCTCTGGCGAGAAATGCACGTAATCATTTCCAAAGACGATCGATTACGCATGATTTCTGTTTCTTCTTATTTGAAATCTAATGAAACGGTTTACTGGAATCAATGGAATTTCAATGCTAACTGCAGAAATTGCTCAATTAACTGTCGGAATGCCAGAAGTAAATTTCTCTAAAGTTAAGAACATTCGTAAGCGGATAAAATTTAAAAGCAGTGGTGTTATCGGACTTTATCCTGTAATAACAATTGTTCACAAATACTGGCTGATAAATAATATTTTGTGAATTTGTAAATCGCATATTCGAATCTACTTTATTAAGTTGTAATTAAGCAAGAACGTACAGTCAAAATTGTCCGATAAAAACAATGGTGTTTCAATGAATGATCGAAATAATTTTTTGTTTCAGTGTTTAAAGTAATTGGATTTATTATTGTGAAATTTCACTATTGTGTCAATCAAATTCGAAAGATTTTGTTTGAAGATCGATTGTTTTGATAAATATTTTGATGGCTTTAAAAAAATTGTTTCTTAAATTTAGATGTAAGAAACGTATATTTGACAATCCTGAGATTCTGATTTGACCTTGAACTTCGTAACATATTTTCTTGATGTTTTTATTTACAAATCTCGTATCATATAAAGGGACCGTACATTCCTTTTATTTCTTTGATATTTTGTATTGTGTCGTCATAATCGCATTTCCAAACATCCCCTTAAGCCATGAAAGTATGCAATAAATTATAATGTTTTATTCACTTTCATGTAATAACATTTGCTCTCCAGTAGCGAATTTCTTAAAATCTTAAAAATAGACAGAAGTTCCTACATAGATATGTATGTAGAAATAAAAATTTGATAACATCTGAAAATCTTTAAATACCTCTGAAAATCTCTGAAAATCTCTGAAAACCTCTAAAAAATTCTGAAAAAATTGGGACTGTTATAGTTTTTTCAGAATTTTTCAAAATTTTTCAAAGAAAAGTCTGAAAATCTCTGAAAATTTCTTAAAAACTCTGACAGTTTCAATTTTTAGAGATTCTTTAGAGATTTTTAGAGATTTTACTTCTACAGAGATTTGGTTAATGTTACTTTTCAATATACAAATATTCAGGGTGTCCAGCAGACCTTGAAATCTTGAAAACCTGGAAACACCCTTGAATTTCACGAACCTTGAAAAAAACCTTAACCTTGAAACCTTGAATTTCAGGCATCGACCTTGATTTTTCACTAATTCGAATATTTCAGTTATAAATTTTAAATGTGAATCAATATCACGTAATTCGATTCTTCGGTAAAGAGAGTCGCGAACAACCTGGCGGCTTTTCAGATGTTGATTTACCTACGGTAAATTAACATCTGAATCATCTGATCACTACTTGTTGTTTACACTCTTAAAAATCTTCATGTTATGTTGAAATTACTGTAATTTTGTGAAAAACCGTTTATCTGAATACAATTTAATTTTATGTTGACAGGATTTATTTTAAACTGAAATGGTAGTCGTTTTGTATTAAGGGGATTTGCAACCCAAAAATCATGAAAAATCGAAATAAATGGAAAAAAATTTGTATGCAGTTTGAGATACTTTTTACTCTTCACTATTGCATACTGAAGCCGACATTTTTATATCTGCATTACAAATTACATTTTTTAACATTTTGTTTGGGAATGCACAACGTAAATCATAGCATTTCCAAACTTTAAACGCGATTATCTCGAAAAC
>JABFPB010007778.1:0-10690 GCA_022817645.1 Ceratoteleas bidentatus | reverse complement strand
TCTCACTAACACTATTACGTTCCAAACACTTGGTATCATCAAAGAGAATCGCTTGGTATCATCAAAACAACATTTCGCGTCTTGTATTGAACGAATGAATGTACACCCGATGCGCATTTATTTGATTTTTAAGACCCGAATCATCTGCAAATATTTTTTCTTTAGAAAAGGAATGTGATATAAACCCATAAGACATTCAGTATAATTGAAAAGTTGAGACCAAGGACAAACACGTCCTTTAATTCGCCCTCACCGAAAAACCACACTGAGAGAAAAGACCGTAGCTAAATTTTGGCCTAGTGTTAAAATGGAGTTACTGCAGCTACAGTGTAGCTGGCCTAGCGTTACACTGTAGCTGGCCTAGCGTTACACTGTAGCTGCAGTAACTCCATTTTGATGTTAGGCCAAAATTTAGCTACGGCCCGTAGCTAAAATGCGACGTTTTTTCTCTCTGTGTAACAAGTGGACAGCTATTTAATGTAGAAAATATTACCACAATTGTGGTATATGTATACACATCTAATGGTTCAATTAACCTCAGCCTGTTTAATACATGGCTATGTAGTAAACAGGCTGAGTAAATGAAGCAAGTCCACCCGCGTAGAAAAGTACAAGTCTGGCACATGATCGCGAGCCATACTGTTGCCATCCTATTTCCATCTTGTTACCATTTCGTTGTCAGTCTATGAGTCAGTCAATAGTATGGTAACGGAATGGCAGCAAGCTGGATCGCTGTCACAGGCTGGAACCAGCCTGTGACCATACTATTGCCATACTATGACGTACTGTTGCCATACTACACAATACTATTACCATATTTTCTTTTTTACTAAGGCATTTATCTCCGTATGGTAATGAATTTAAAAGTTAGAGGAAAAACGTTTTAATTCATTACTCGAATTTGTGGTTATGTAAATGGTAATGACTGCAATTTTATTATTAATTATTTTTGATAATACGAACTTTTCGACAAAAAAGCTGGATAATACATTAAAACGTGGTAGAGAAATTGACGCTGCTTTGCGTATGGCTTTGCTCTCCCACGCTTTTCAGCCATTCTAAGTATGTAAATAAATTAAAGACATAGTCGTTACCGAAATGGTTGCTGTTATGCTAAAAGCAATATTATTAATAACGATATTATTTTTCTCAAACAGTGAATAATATGAAAGAAGTATCAGGCAATCGATGTTTTTTTAGTTTAAAGATCAGTAGAGAACTCATAAAAATACAATTAAGTAAATATTAAATATTATTGATTCCTACAGTTTTATTGCAATAACATGAAAATGTGGTAAAAATGAGCAATAACGTAAATGTTGTAAAATGTTTGCTTAATTCCACGCCAAAAGAGCATGACCATCCACCCGATCATTTTAGATTTTTTGAATAAAGTTGATAAACCGATTCGTTAGGTAAAAATATTATGAATTGCAACCTGTTACCCTTTTTCAAAAGGTTTTAAAAACTTTTATGAGCGACATTTAATTTTCGACTATAAGAAGCGATAGTTAAAGCCACAAAAAACGAATTTTTTTCTATGCATTTTGGGTTTTGCATTTTTTGTAAAAAGTGCTGATTTACAAAAAACGCTGTTTTGGATATCTTAGGCAAAAAATTTGGCTTCGAGGACCTCATGAGCCGATCCTCCATTAAATTTGATGCTATAATTGAATTTGGTCATTGTTTTAACCGCAAATTCAGTTGTATAACATAAAATAAGAAAAGGGTGGCTAAAATCGTTTCTTGTAGTCGAAAATCAAATATCGCTCATCAAAATTGTAAAAACGTTTGTAAACCTGATATTTTTTCCTAACGAATCGGTTTATCAACTTTATTAAAAAATCTAAAATGGTCGGATGGATGGTCTTGCTCATTTGGCGTGGAATTACCTGTATGTGTATACGGAAAGTGTATTGAATTCCTTCATCAGATATTACATTTAGAACGCACTAACAACTATAAAATCTTCGAAATTATTTACTTCAAAGAAGTTCAGGACAACTCATTTTTTCAGTATAAAAAAATGTGCACTGATGAATAAGCTGTCCATACAAATGCAATTATAAAAATGAATATTAAATACAAAACATGGTATCTATAATATGCTTTTTTACTAAATTTCTGTACATTTAAAAGTGACTCTTAAAAAATAATAGGATATTAACTATTCGCACTGAAATGACGCACAGTTATTTGACCAATGCATTTACTGAATGGAGAGTGCATAATTCTGTGGTTGAACGGACAAACCAAGTAAGTCCACTTTTTGAAAAAAATTGATTTACAACTATATTCAGTTCTTTTACGCATGTATTTTTATTGTTTTGGTATATATATTCTTCCTTGCGATAAATTTTTAAGTTTTACAGCTATACCAAATCGTGTTAGCTAAACACTTAAACCGAAACTGAAAATTTAAATCCCTTTTTTTTCGAAATATCTAAAAGTGGACTTACCACGTGTTTTCTGCAAACCATACAATTATGTTTTTAATTAACACATGCTGAATTTGTTAATTAAAAACTTTGTTAATTAATTTGGTGAAACGAAATGGAAATTTTCAAATTACAATTATTTCACTTTACATATAAAGATCGCTTTATTAAGAATTCATTTTCACATAATTGAGAAATTTCCGATATCAGATGTAAACTGTTTAGAAAGAGTTTAGAATCACGATTGTACTGCTCTTCAAAAACGGTTTCGAACGTTCCACTTTTCTTAAACTTTCATTTCGCTCGAAATTTGAAAATCGTCGAACGCTCTTTCTGCGAAAATCGAACAACCAATCCAAGTTTCACAATGCTGATTTTTGTTTTTTTTGTTTTTTTTCAGACGAACGCAGTTCTGCACACTTGTAAATATCCGAATTAAAATTCTTTTCGGAGCAATAAAACGCCATAAACCCGAAATAGCACACAATTCATGAGCCGCACAATGTAGCAGTACAAATTGGCACAATAAAAAAGCGCGGCTAATCAGCGCAATAAAAATTCCGAACGAAATAAATAAATGCACGCAATCAATTTGTGTCACTTTAATAGCGCCGCTCGCTGTCAGACGTAACGAGTCAATCGCACTTTATGCAATAAAAATGACCGCGCAACATTAGAATTTAATGAACTTAATTATTTTTGCCGAGGCGCTTGTTAAATGTTCCCGCAGAATTAATGAAGGCGTCCGTTATAAACCAATAAAGCGCCAGGCGCGCATCTGAATTGTTGATGCAGATTATTAATTATTAATTTATTTAAATTACGACCCGGTCCGCCTTCATAGAGATGCGTTCTACTTCAACGACCGACGGATTAGAGAGATGATGATTTGCATCACGCGAGCCCTGCTAAACGTTGCATTTCCAACGGGTGACCATTCATCTAACAACGACAACAAATTTGAATTTTCCGTTGCAAAATAATAACGTGATATACATTATATCCTCCAAAGGACGGGGGCTTGGGTTAGTACAATGGTAAATTCAGACATGGCATAGCAACACCAATCTTGCAAATAGAACTTTTGAAATCTATCGAAAATGATTTAATTAGAAAGAGAACTTAGAAGCGCAAATCTTATAAATAATTGTTTGTAAGTTTATGCAAAATTAAGTAATTAGTCACAAAAAAGGTGATGACGAAGGAGTCAGTGATGATACCATCCACGAGATGGAATGACTATCATGGTATTACACTTTCCGAAATACAGCATTCCTCTCCGGTTAAAATAAAATTGTTAGATATAGTTTACCTAGAAAGTTTACCTACACTCTTAAAAATAACCTATTAATAATGACAGGATATTCCTGTTATTATTTTCCTTTAAATGTCATAAAAATCTTTTAAAATAAAGTTTTTAAAAACAAAACGAATATCCTTTTCTTTTTAAAAACATTCTTTTGTTTTTAAAGGAATAATTTAAATTTTAAAGGAATCTTGTCACTATTAAAGCAATTCCTTTTAGACATGTATTGACTGGAAAATCCTTTAAATTTTAAACGAATCTGGTAAACTTTAAGAGTGTAATATACCTAGAAGGTATATTAGATTTATGTGATATTTGTTGTGCACTTTTGGCATACACTACCTATATATATATCATTGCAGCATGCACTAAGATAGAGGTTGTTAAATTATTGAAACGTTGTATAAGGAAATACTCAGATCTTATAATGAAACAGGGTTATTTCTATACGAATTATAAGATTCTAAAAGTATAATTTATGTATATAGAACATTTTTCTATACCAGAAAAACAAACCTCTTATTTTCAGAGGTTTTATGCGAAAAAAGGATAAATTTATCTTATTTGATTATAGAAATTTGTCAAAAAGTTAGAATAAACTTACTGATATATCACAGGGATGTAACATTAATAGCGATCCAATATTCTAGTTATTTGCTAGGGTACTATCCACGCAATTGTTCAGAAAGTAAGCATAGCTGACAATTACTAGTCTCTTGTGAATTTACCCGTAACGATTTTCTATTCGTGAAAGAATCGTTTTCTTTGAAAACGAACTTCAAATAAAAAAGTATGTGAACGATACATTTTTCAAGTTCGTAACTGTACAACTATTTTTCATTCGCATAAAGTGCATCTATTTTACATTATGTAATGTACTCTGGACTTAACACCAAATGCTGCATTGTAGATATAGTAGAAATACAGTCCTCCCAATGGGGCTGTAGGGGTAGGGGATAAGACTCTTCAAATTGCCCCCTTCCATAGACCGATATTCTACATTGCCAACTTCAAGAAGGTTGCTGACATTAACAAGCGTATGGGTCAAGTTTGAAAAACTAACCTCAATCTTAAATGTCAAAACAGAAATGAAGTCGTTGATGGCGGACTTTGAATGTGTTTGTAGAGTATAAATCTACACAAATGTAAGGTAATTGCACCGGTAGTCGTGATTTGACTTATAATTGAAGAATTAGTTAAAAAAATAATACATATTCATGCTTCAAAAATACGTATAAAGCTGTAGTAAAATATCTGTCTAAGTTCATCAGTTATTATCTAGATATACCGATTTTTGTAAATACGAACACCGGTATATCACGAGCACCGGTTCCACTATGTTTTGTTAACATTTTCACTCGTTTTTAACCCTTATAATAATTTTTATGCATTTTAAAAGCCATCGCCTCATTCTTTGTAAGTTAAAGTACCTTAAGAAACAACTGGTCAAAAGAGGATAAATAATAACGTTTTATTTGCTGTTTATATATGACGTATTAGCCTTAAAATCACAACTACTGGTTCCATTACCTTATGTTGTTGTGGGGACTCCTCAGATGAGGACTCTATGTAGTTTCTACTCTACGTTCTTAGTGAACCCTTATTTGTTAGGGAGAAAATTTGAAAAAAAACTTATAACTTATATAAAACTATTTATAATTACTAATTAATTCAATTCAATGATGATTACTTGACAATTTGGCATATATTCTCACGGTAAATCCCAACATTTTCTAATAACTGTCGAGTTTCAAAAATAGCCAAACATTGCCGATAAATCCTTCACCTCCAAATTCTCACTCGTTTACAAATAATAAATTCATACCATATGAATATTACCGTCACTATCCACATTAGTTATTGCGTTCGCCAATACAGAACTCCGCTAGCATCGCGTCTTGTACGTTTCAATAGAACTCGTGTTCGATTGTCATAACCTTGTTGAAACTGGTTCAATTCCTTTGGGTTCTACGGTCGAACACGAGTTGCATTCAAAGTTACACAGCCCGGTGTCAGATAAGTTCGTTCGTTGAGTCGAAAGCTATTGGACTTTGGAATTCACGAAACAATCAACCAGCGTAGGAATGGTTGAAATTATCATTACCGTCCTCGGTTGCGACATTCGATTTGACTGGCCGGAGAAAAAGTGTTCACCCGAGTAAAGGTGCGGGAGCGCACGTGATTTTCAATTTTTGCGCGGTCCTAAATAAAACGATTTGCGTTCCACCGCGGAACGAATGTTTTTGCCGAATCTAGGGCATTAATTCAGTCATAAAGGCGCGGGCGCACGCAAAAAGCGCGACAAACTGAACGCGAAATGAAAAGGGAAGCGGCGTTTTTGCTGGCGCAACATGAGTAATGAGCGTATTTAATGAGAGGCCTTCTTTTGAAAGTTCGCAGTCGCATTTTTCATCATTTTTTTATCCACATCTCAAACAAGTAATTACGTACAATTGAGTTTCGTAACGTGCGTCGAGTAGCTCGACGACGCCTACGTTCGACGTGCTTCCATGAAGTAAGTGACACGAGTGACAAGGGACGTTGCATCGCCGCTGAATATTCAGCGGGACGGAAAGAGCCGCGTAATCCACTTCGGATTGAGTCCACGTCAAGATACGCAAATTACGAGCAAATATATAATTCGCGGCACTTTTTTTGCCCGGCCGCGTTTATCGCGCGCCTGCCATCAAATAAGTTAATGAAACGGCGCGGGATTTGAACTCGGGTGTTTGTGTTTCGCAACTATTAAGATATCAAGCTAATGTGCAATCAGTCATACTTTCGCGAGAGAGCGGCAATTAAGTCAATGTACGTGATTACTTATTGCGATGTGCAATGGTATTTTCAGCTATTGATAAATTCATTAAGAGATAATTATTGAAATTAGATTCCGTCAGAAAATGTCGCGCGGGATTTCCACGTTCATCATCGAAACGGCTAATGACATTTGATATTGGCCGAATGAAACGGCAAGTCGACTTGGGATTCAATTTATGGACGTCTAATGTTTCAAAAACCGATAGGAGGCGTGCAAGTGTGCGTGTGTCGTAAGAACGACAAACATTCGATCCGGATATATTTTGTCATGCATGTATTCCAATCCGGTATATGACTGGGGCTACAAAAATTCGGAGATTGTAGTTTTAATTCGTCTCATGAAGACTTATAATTTTTTTTCATTTTGCATCTGAAATAAATATGCATTTATACACTTAAAATTTATTTTAAAACAGACATTGTTTTATGGAGATGAAACAAAGACAATATAATGTTTAACATAGCGGAAAGTATTTGTGAATAATATAATAGCTATTCAACATTGTCGTAAATCGAAGAAAATCTTTAAGTGCATTTTTCGGATTCTTCAAGTACGAGTTCCAATTCGACTTTCAATATCAAATTCGTAAAAGGGGCGAGGCATTGAACAATTGTCCTCGTCTTATCCGACTTTACCTTCGCGGTACCTTTTTTCTCGAGTTGGTATTTAATACCGATTCTTCGGTTAAAAATGGCCGTTAAAAATGCAAGATCAATTCCATGTCTATTGTAATGCTCATTT
The DNA here is from genome assembly GCA_022817645.1 of Ceratoteleas bidentatus. Classification (NCBI taxonomy): domain Eukaryota; kingdom Metazoa; phylum Arthropoda; class Insecta; order Hymenoptera; family Scelionidae; genus Ceratoteleas; species Ceratoteleas bidentatus. Next base: position 3,387 of record JABFPB010007778.1, on the reverse strand, counting down.
CAGTTCGACCATGTTTACTCGAAAAAAAGAAGACAAAAAGACAATTTCGATTTAAAAGTTGGTATCTGACGAGTTGTACAGAGTCGTTATCTGCGAACATTGGAGTCTCTCGTGTACAGTCGCGGGTCACACGACGCTTCGGGCTGAAATTGAAAGTGGATTCTCTTTGGATTTGCCATACTCGGAGTGCGATCATGGCGCGAGTATACCTCCTCGCGCGGACCCTATATGGAACCGAGCTGAATTTGTGGATTTGTTCCGATCATGTCTGTTACATGAATCATTCGACGGATGTTTTGAGGAATTGAAAGCCACGATGGACTCCATTTTCGGAATTCGTAATAACGAGAAACGAGGACTGATGCGCAATTGCCGACGTCATTACGATTAAATAAATGATGCGATTTGTAGTTTTTATCTATGAAAGCCATTTAATTAGGTTATTCAATGTTTTACTATTATTGCTACACAGCAGACCATTATAATTGAAAATATCTTATGTAGTGAAATTGATGAAATTATATGAATTTCTACAAAAACGTGCTAATTTTGAGTGCATTGCTGAAATAGAAAGATCCTTTTTTAATTAGAAAAACAGATAAAAATATACAACAATAATTATAAATATATATTTTAGTTTTGCAATTCGAAATTGCGCTCCGTATCGGGCGTAAAAATAGCAAACTTATTTGAATCCAAAAACAGATCTGGCGAGGAAAAATGACTGTTAAAGCCCGGCCGGCCGTAAAAAATGTGGATTTTTCTGCGACTATCTCGCGGCTTTTTCTGCGCTTTACCCTGGGTTTGCTAGAAACCATAGGAATCTGCGCATCACCCTATAATTTCCCTCGGCCAATCAGCCCTCAAAATCTCTAAGCCTTAGAGAATTTTTCTCAAATATTAATTAAGCAAATATTCCCATCCCCGATAGTAATCAAGGCCTCGAATAAATCTCGGCGCCGAAGGCGCACATAAAGGAGGCTCGCTCAAATAAAGCTGAACGCGCGCTCATGCAAAATAAACAATGACAATTTCGCGCAATCTTTCACACAATCGTATTTATAGAAATTCCTGGGCAAATCGAGCCGGGGAATTTGTGCGCGGAATTCGTAAAAATGGAAAGTGGAGTAGGCAAGCAAAAAGAAAGCAATGATAGGTGCAACAAAGGAGTTTTTGCACCGGGCGCCGTTCGGTGCTGATTCTGCATTTTCTGCCAGAAAATTCTTTTCACATTCGATCTTATTTAGATTAAACCATATAATGACGGTAATCCTCAACTTTTAATTTTCAATTTTCGGATTGTTTTTCAGAGATTTTTTAATTAAATTTTCGGATGTTATGCAATAAATTTCAAAAAATTATACCGGGGTAAAACTATATATTGACATATCGAATCCTGGGTGGAAGAAGGTTCCACACTGAGAAAACTAGATGGTGATTTCCGCCATTTTCGAAATGTAAATGGTGCTGGTCGCCATCTAGATGGCGGAAATTACCATCTAGATTTCTCAGAGCATTTCAGAAAAGACTCGAAAAAGATTCCATTTCAGCTCATATAAATCAATGGACTGAAATGGCACCTTTCTGAAATGGAAATTTCTTCGAGTCCTTTCTGAAATGGAATCTTCCTCCATCCAGGCGTCGATATATCCGAAATTCATCGTATATGAATGCGATATATCATATTGTAATAATCAAGACGAGGTATATATACATCAATCGCTAATTTTCAATTTAAACGATATGAAGATCTTAATATGTCGAAGTAGTATGTATATACATATACACCCTATGTATATTAAGGGGTATCGAAACAAAAAAATTTTTCTGGCTCATTCGTAAATATTAGCTTATTTTTTTATGAAAAAATACGGACAGACATTAATATAACTTAAATGAAATCTAGAGGGCGCACCGATTACTTGAAAATCTAATTTTTGTCTATAATTGTTCTTAATTGCTAATAACTTTTGGAATTCACTGAAATTTTAATACTTTTTCAACCATTTGTTGCTAAAAAATATGATTTTTCTGCTGGAATTAACCGGAAACTGTCACCGGGGCTTGTCAAACACGTCGTTAGAAAAAAGTGACATAGCCGGGCAAATAAAGGGAGTATTTTACTTTGAAATTGATATTTTTCGAGATCGCAATTCGTTATAAAAAGACAGAATGACCCTAGTAGAAAATTCATAGGACATACCACATCTGAAGATTGGGATCTTATGGGCTTTTGTGGGGTAAGCCCAATATCCGGCGTAACAAAATGAAGCCCATATGGCGCCTATTTGGGTACGCCCCGTTTGGGGTGGACCTTTAGACATTGACGGGCGTGTAACGGAATGCTCATTGAGGACGAATGTTGGTAAAGATGGGTTTTCGGTGGGCCCCACGCTGGCCCCATGAAGGATGGCCAACAATGACCCTCATTGGTTCCAAGTGGGTTTGCCCATGTGGGTACACGATGGGCTTTCATGGGTGTACCCAATGGGGCATGCCCGCATGGGCCCCAAATCGGTTCTTATTAATAATCCTTCATGGGTCCCTCGTAGGGCTCACTGAATGCCCAACATTGCCCACATTGGTCCTACATGGATACCAAATTGGGCGTGCCCCACTGTATGAGCTCTCAGGTCATACAGTGGTCCACTCGGGGCCCATATAATTTTGTCCAATTGGGCGTGCCAATAGGGGGCAGACATAGAGCCGTTAGACTTTTCCAACTATTATTGAGAATATTTCAACTATCTCATAAGTACTTTGCCTTTTAACTTATTCACCTCCCGTTGTAGGTCGCATACAATTTTTTTTGTCATTGGGCGTGCCCCGTTAGGCCCCAGCTCGTACCCCATATAAAATATCTTATACCCCATGTGGCACGCCAATGATGGCATTTCATGGGCAAGGCATTACAACCCCCCAATTTCAGCCCATATTCAGTTTCTACTAGGGGAATTCTTTATTAGTAAAAGTTACTGAAACATCATCTATACATCATAATATTCCAGTGCAGTAAGAAATTAGTTTCATTTGAACTACAGTTCATTTGAACTGTTGAAATAAAAAACAACAGTGTTTGTCGCAACTTGTAGTCTGACGTACGAAACGATATCAGTTCACAAAAATGAACTCCTTCCCCTTGTTCGTATTGGAAATTAAAATGGAATCCATTTTTGGCCATTTCGTTCGAAGAGTTGGAGCAAGCTGATTTCTGATTTGAAATGCCCAAATAAAGTAACCTCAGCATTTGTGATTGTTTCCCATTCGCGCTTTTGATAGTTTCGAATTCAAATTCTCGCTTAAGATATAATTAATAGTATATTTTGCCCCAAGGGAGATTGAACGGGGAATTCCGTTTCCCTTGCGAAGTTTACAAGCCGAGCCGAA
>JABFPB010007777.1:0-10688 GCA_022817645.1 Ceratoteleas bidentatus | reverse complement strand
AAATCGAATGGTTTGACTGTGTTCGACGCTGTTCGACGTTGTTCGACGTTGTTCGACATTGTTCGACGTTGTTCGACGTTGTTCGACGTTGTTCGACGTTGCTCGATGTTGTTCGACGTTGCTCGATGTTGTTCGACGTTGTTCGATGTTGTTCGACGTTGTTCGACCATGTTCGACGTTGTTCCACGTTGTTCGACTTTGTTCAACGTTGTTCGACATAGTTCGACTTTGTTCGACTTTGTTCGACATAGTTCAACTTTGTTCGACTTAGTTCGACGCTATTGCGTCGAACTGTGTCGAACGTAGAACGCTAGGGAATTAATGTAGCTGATACTTAAAGAAGGAACTATGACTTACAATATTCCATTGCAATATTGTAATGACGTTTCGTGTTTTGTTACTCCGAGCATGTAAATTTCGAAGATTCGATACTCGAAAACATCAAAAAACCTTCGGAAAACCGTCAGAAATCTTTCAGAAAAACAAAAAAAACCATCCGAAAACATTCAGGAATCCATCTGAAAACCTTCGGAAAACCTTCGGAAAACCTTCGGAAATCCTTCGGAAAACAATCGGAAAACCTTGAGAAAACCTTCGATAAACTTTCGGAAAATCTTCGGAAATCCTTCCAAAAACCTTCGAAAAACCTTCGGAAATCCTTCGGAAAACAATCGGAAAACAATCGGAAAACCTTGAGAAAACCTTCGATAGACTTTCGGAAAATCTTCGGAAATCCTTCGAAAAACCTTCGAAAAACCTTAGGAATTACTTCGGAAAACAATCGGAAAACAGTCGGAAAACAGTCGGAAAACCATCAGAAAACCTTCGGTAAACCTTCAGAAAACCTTCGGAAAACCTTCGGAAAACCGTCGCAAAACCGTCGCAAAACCGATAGAAAAGCGTTGGAAAACTTTCTGAAAACCTTCGGAAACCTTCTGGAAACCTCCGGAAAAGTTTCAAACAACCATCAGAAATCCTTCAGATAACCATCAGGTAATCGTCAGAAATGGGCCAGAAATAGATCTGAAATGGATCAGAAATGGATCAGAAATGGATCAGTAATTGATCAGAAATGGATCAGAAATGGATCAGAAATGGATCAGAAATGGATCAGAAATGGATCACAAATGGATCAGAAATGGATCAGAAACGGATTAGAAAATGGCAAATTAAGCTCAGGCTTTAATTTGCCGGCTAATTCATGAATTAGGAATCTACATTTTTCCTTTTTAGTATCTGGCGGATCTCCTGGGTATTGACGACTCAGGACATCCACTACGAAATTTTCTTTTCCGGGTTGATATTTTACTGTTAGATCGTATTCTTGGATCTGTAACATCTATCTAGTTAGCCTAGCATTTAGTAATCTACACGTTTTGAGAAATGAGAGTGCCCTATGGTCACTATACACCACTACCTTGGTCCCTAAAATAAACGTCCTAAACTTTTTTAATGCCCACACTGTTGCTAGCAACTCCTTTTCGGTTGTCGTGTAAGTTAATTCGCTGTGTTTCAACGTCCTACTGGCGAATGAGATTACCTCACGTTCGCCCCTATCATTTATTTGATATAATACAGCTCCTATCGCAGTGTCATTAGCATCTGTATTTATAATATAATCTTTATCAGGATCAGGATAATGAAGTATTACTTCCTCTAAGAACACTCTTTTACTCTTTCAAATGCTGCTAATTTATTCTCTGTCCAGTCAAATTTCGCGTCCTTTTTTATCATTTCCAAAATTGGTATCGTTCTGTGAGAGTATTTATTCGTGAATTTCGCACAGGAGTTAACTAAGCCCAAGAAGCCCCGGACTTGCTTTTGATTTTTCGGTAGTGGAAATTCTCGTATGGCTTGCACCTTATCCGGGTCTGGTGTTATCCCTTCTGTTGTCAAGATATATCCCAGAAATTTCACTTGTCTTTGCAAGAATTTAGATTTCTTAAAACTGATGGTAAGATTATGCTCCTCATATCTCGATAGGACTTGTTCGAAATGTTTCATGTACTCTACAAATGAATTTGAAATTTGGAGTAAGTCGTCTACGAATTGTTGGTTCCTCAAGTCCCTGAAAAACCGGCTCTAAGGCTCATACCAGAGCAGCTGTGCTCGTTTTCAATCCGAAGGGTACCACCTTGAACTCATAGCATCTGCCTTGGTCTAAAAAAGCTGTGTATTGGTATGAGTTTGGATGTAAAGGGATTTGCCAAAAACTACTGACCATATCCAGACTAGACATAAATTTTACCCCAAAAGAACGTTGTAACAAAACGTCTATGGGCTCCATTTTTTCGTAGTCATTAACCAATATTTCATTGGTTAATGAAAGCATCGAGACATAATCTTACATCACCATTACTCTTGATCACTGGTCGAAGAGGATTAATAAGACACTGTTGGATCTCTGAATAATGTCTAATCTCAACATTCTTTGAATTTCTTACTCAACCTTATCCCTATATTTAATCGGAACCGGATAATTTCTCGAAAAATAAGGTTTATCGGTTGTTATCTTTAATTCATGTCGATACGATTGCATTCGGCCCGGTTCATTTCGAAAAACATTGCGAAACTCCCATAATATATTAATGAATTCCCCCTTTTGAGCCGGGGATACATTGGTGATTGCATTAATTTTTTTTCCATCTTCCAGAGTTAATTCGTTTTCAAATTCTTGTTGGAATTCATGAATTTCGGTTTTGAATAGATTAATGGGAGATTCATCATCTTCTATATGTTCTAATTGGATACTGTAATTTTGATTTTGGTCTTGTAATAAGGTAGCATTGTCCCCAAGGTTAATTATTCCTTTTAATTTTTTAATCATATTTTTATTGAATTCTATTCCCGCGTAAATTTGCCGTTTTATTCTTACTGGTTTACCCCCAGTTGCTCCCGCGATAGTCAGACCTACCACAGGGAGTGAAGGACAGAGATCAAAAGCGTCTCGATTTAGTTTATAGAATTCGTCTGAAATACAGGTGACTTCGCTCCCAGGGTCTAACAAAGCCTTGACTTTAATTCCTTCTAGTTCTATATCAACGTATGGTGATTTAAAAACAATTTCTTGAGTTTCTGCCTTTGACTTTACAGTAATTGAACCTGTGGTAGATAGCAGTTTAGCTTCATCTAACACAGGCCCGTCTAGTTTTCTGACTGGTTACTTGTACTGTCGTCAGTTGTATCAACCACTCTAAGCGGAACGCTTGTTTCGGGTTGTGATCTTTGAATCTGTTGACTGAAGGTTCTATTCTGACCAGACTGGAAGTTTTGATTTTGTTGGTTAGAATGGTAATGTGGTGATTGATTTGATTGTCGAATTTTATTATTATTTCGGGATTGTTGAGACGAATTATTGTTATAACTTCGCGTGTTATTATGTTGAAGGTTTGAATTTTGATCATTATTGTAAGTTCGCGGACTATCTTTCCAATTATTCTGGCTGTAATTCTGGGCTTGGCTATATTTCTAGAATATATTGTTAATGGCTATTGTTTCTAGAATAATTATTTGAATGATTATTGTAATTAGGGTTTTGTTGAAAGAGTTGTAGTTATTATTTCTAATTTGACTGTTATTGGATTGCGTTGGAGAGTTGTTATTCTGTTGATATCTTGGATTATTGACGTTTCCGGCGTGATGATTAATTATCGTTCTAAATTGTACTTCTGTTTCTAATATCCTATTTTCTAACCTAGTCTCTACGTTCCCAATATCTTCTTCCAGGTCTTCCAATTTTGAATTGGTTTCACTAGCTACTTCTTGTAGAAGTTTCTCAATTTCAGCAAGTTTTTTTAGCAATGCTACTGATTCCAGCTTCTCCAGCAGGTAATTTATCCCCTTTTTTTGCACGTGTGCGTTTCGGCACGCTACGGTTCTTTTCGCTTTGCCCTGATCTGGTACTTTTTATGGACGGATCCCTCCTTTCTGTTGGTTTTAATTTAGACTTTGCTTCTTCAATTTGTTGTTGTATTAATGCTATCCTAGTATACGTAATAGAAGGAGTCGATAGTTTGATCATGGAGGGAGCAGGCGGAGGATCTGCAATTGGAGATTTGAATTCAGGATCTATAAGAGATTCCTGTTTGTCCTTCTGGGACGTTCCCTCCTCGTCTCCCGTTGGCATAGTCACCATAATTTTCCTTATACCGCACTTATATGTGATACTAAGATCCCCTTATTTCCTCAACTTTTAGAACTCGTGGTAAACCTAACCTCACTTCCTGTTGAGCTTAATCTTACTTTTTCACTGGTAGTACTATCATCGAACCGCGAGAAATCCGATTTCGACGAGTCGATTTTCAAACTCCTCAAAAACACGAGAAAAATAGCTACTATCGGTTTGGCATGGTCACCATAAATTTTGTTATATATCACTAATATCGATTCGACTATTGGATACTCTCATTTCTTCAATATTTTACACACGTGGTGGACATAACCTCATTTCCTAAGCTCATGCAAGATTTATTTAGATTGTTTTTTCTCGGAAGCTTTTGTTGCCCGTCCCTGTTCGGGTGCCATTGTAACTTTGCGGTTTTTTATTTATTTATAAATTTTGTTAACAAGATTAATCGTAAGATATTTTATTACAATTCGTTCACTAAGAATGCCAAATAAACTTTCTCAGTCAATACACTCGTCTTATCCAGGCTAGTACTTTGACTTTGGTTCCTTTTATGTGAGGTTAATTGTTGTTTGATTTGAAAAGTATAATAGTCTCAGAGTCCTCTATTTCTCAGTTTGAGAGAAGAATTTCATCATCGACTGTTTTACTTGTAACACCGCAAATAGAGTTCTTTTACTGGACGGACAACTTTACTTCTTCCATTCTCAACAATCTAATTAACATAAACAAATAACTGCCTTATTCTTGATCCACTCACCACTTTGTGAACAACGAAAATAATCTACGTCCTGGCCGATTAGCGTAGAAGAAACTCTCCTGATTTAAACTAACAAATTAAAATATAATAATTTACTTATTGACACTTTTGTTAATTAACAAGGATTCGCGATCCTCTCTGTCTCCGTTGCTTGGAAGCCAAGTAGCATCCTTCACCTGAAACGCAGGTGAAGGATGCTACTTGGCTTGGCTCGTCTTATTCAGGCTAAGCGAATCCGTTCCGGAATCCTTTGCCGAGAGTACCGTCTTATCCAGGCTAGTACTTCGACCTCGGTTTCGTGGGCAAATTTGAGTTTCGAGGAATACTACTTACTCTCAACTTCATCAAATCGAACTGTCTGGGCTCAAATTCTAACCCGTATTTATACTAGCGATTTCCCGCCAATTTGACTGATTTTCTTGATAATTTTTGCTATTTACTATGTTTTGGCAACATTTTATTTACAGTTGTTTATGACAGAAATCATTTTTACTTTTTCCTCTTTCCTCTGCAAATTTAACAACCTTTCTTTTGTTAATGTAAATTGTCTTACTTCCGGTTATAGAACAATATTTTAGAACATTCTATGGAATTACATTTTTGTTAATTAAAACTACTTCGCCTCTGCAATTTTCCATTTCAGACCTAGGAATGTTTTTATTGTTATTTGTTTAACCCGATTCCAACAGCAATTTACTTTATTTCGCATTAAACATTAACAAAATGAATCAGTTTGAAGATTTTCTATTATGAGTTACGTAATACTTTTATTTCGAGAAACTTCCCGGAAATCAGTTTAATTAATTAGTTTCTATCTTTGTCACTTCAAATTTTGTCTCTCTAAGATCAGCTGATTGTTAAATGTTCATCGAATCAGCTGATCACAGGCTTTCGGGGTTCGTTTCTCTGTGATAACAAAATACATTTTTTTTATTTGCAAAGACCACCCTACTAAAGAGAGAGGTTGGTTTTCATCCATTTTGCAATATTAAATGGAATTTTAATCTTTTATTTTATCCAATAAAGCGTAATAAGATTTCTAGAAAGAGAAATTACGAACCTCTCTTTCTAAGAAGTCCTTTCAGCCCATTGGCCTTTCCGTTCTATCCGCTGAACGAGGTAGCTTTACCTGTATCGATAAGTGGTTCCGCATGGGTGCGCTCGATCACGCTCAATGGCGTGAGGAGTATCGAATTGATTAGGAGGCAATTATCAATTCCACGTGGGCGCGATCGATGATTCTAATAGTAACGCATAGATGGCGCGCTAAGCGCAATTTTGGTAACGTCATTGATCGATAACTGATTCGATCAATTCGGAATGTTACAAGGCCAATTAACCAGTTGCCAATGTATGAAAAAGTATTGGAAATAATTGTAAAATATCAGCTGGAAAATTGTATAATTGACAACAATATATTATGTGACGAACAATCGGGATTTAGAAAAGGTTTTTCTTGTGAGACAGCCCAGTCAACACTGTGACTCGCATTGATATCGCAGTGAATTCACATGTGAGCCGCATGTGAAACGCATGTGAGACGCTTGTGAGACGCATTTGATTGAAAATTTCCGCAGGAAGCTCTTTATAAATGCGAGTCACAGATGAGACGCTGTGATAACGCTGTGATATCACAGCGATATCACAGCGTCTCAAAAGCGCCTCACAAGCGCCTCACAAGCGCCTGACATGCGCCACACATGTGAAATCGCCATGATATCACTGCGAATCACACTTTTTCTGTTCATATATTCATTGGTTTCTATGTTTCTATGTTATAAAACATACGGTTTCTATATTTCTATGTTATGAAAACATGTGAATATATGAACAGTATAAAAGTGTGATTCGCAGTGATATCTCCGCGATATCACAGCATGTGAGACGCTGTGATATCGCTGTCATATGAAATCTGTGACTCGCATTTATAAAAAGCTTCCCGCTGAAATTTTCAATCAAATACTTCTTACATGCGTTTCACATGCGTCTCACATGCGGCTCATATGTGAAATCACTGCGATATCAATGCGAGTCACAGTGTTGACTGGGAGCGCTCCAATTGGTTTTAGACGATTGGACGACAGCGATAAGCGAGAAGCGATTCATAGGAGTAATGTTTATAGACTACAAACGCGCTTTCGAAACTGTTGACCGTAGAATTTTTTTTATCGGCCGCGCAAAATAGTCAATTTTATAAAAGTTTTAAGACGTTCTATGACTTACCTGACAATGTAAAAAGCGCGCGAAATATGGACACTTTTAAACGACGACTTAATGAGCATTTCAGACGAAATCGGGACATGACTGCGGCATAAATTATTTATTAATTTATTAATTAATTTATTGTGTCCGTCAATTTCTTGTCGTTGTTTGTTCATTTTGATCGTTTGTTTTCTGTGTTAATTTATTTAATTTATTTTGTATAACTGTGATATTTATTATATTTAGGTAATAAGGTTTACCATCATGTAAATATGTATATGTTTAACTAGCCGAGGAGGCTAAATAAACAGCTCTCTCTCTTGGCTTGACTTGATTATCGTTGGCGATCTTGATAGGGTTGAGCGTTTCGCTCAGTCGGGTGCTCCATTCCTCTCGGGTCATGAGCTGCTGAGTCTGGAGTACTCAGCAGACGTTCCTCCACCGAAGCCGTCCTCTTTCTGTTACCGTGATTTCAAACGGTTCGATGCCCTAGCATTCCAACGAGATCTGTCGTCCAGGGACTGGAGTGGACTGCTTACTGCCGGGTCGTGCGATGATCTGATTGGTGTTTTCAATCAACATCTCTTAGATTCCATCGATCTCCACGCCCCGGTGAAAACGTACACCTCCAAGCGTCCACCTGCTCCCTGGATCACTCCGGAAATCCGGGCAGAAATGGCGGCTCGTGAGCGCCTACGCGCTCGCTTGAGAAGGAATCGGAGCCCCGACAATGAGCGACAATTCGCAGCCCAAAGGAACAGGGTGCAGGGCATGCTGGTCGTGAGCAGAAGCAACTTTATGTTGCAAAAACTCGCGGAATGCTCAACACCTGTAGAATATTGGAGAGAATTGCGGAGGTTGGGTTTGGTTTCCTCTTCCCATAACACTAAACCAGAGCTTCTTCTTCTCGTCTTCTTATTGGGACCGGGTAACTAGACCCAAAATGCCCATCAGCAGATATAATTCTTGTTTTTAATGTCCTTCTAACTTTTACTTGGTCTGATGTGTGCGCCACGTGCAGCGACGGCAATGGCGGAAAACAAGATGGAGGGGAATTGGGAAAGGAAAAGGAATTGGGGGACACGTGAAGGGTTTAAGGAGATTTTCCCGCACATTAACCGCCGCTTACTTACAGATGTTCGTGAAGTATCCGCCGGGCGTTTGTTATAATAACAGGCACACCGCGAGAAGGTCCCCGGTCGGACAACACGTGACGCACATTCAACTATCTCGTGCCCTGAAGGTCCGTCTTGGCTGGCAGAAGAGAGTGATTCATGGCCCAGTAAACCAGTGCAGTTGGACGAGATACCGGAGCAGCGCAACATCGTCGTATTGAAGACCATCGAACAACCCGATATCTTGTTCAAATTTTCTTCATTTGATCGTTTAGTGAGAGATATAGCATATGTTTTTCGGTTTGTAAACAACAGTCGAGCAAAGTTGAATAATACAGATGTAAACATCGATTCGATAGATTGTGAGGTATTAAATTATGCAACGAGTAAAGTAATTACTATAGTTCAAAACGCGTTTTTTATTTCAGAGTTGAGTTTGTTGAGAAAAGGTAAACTGATTCCACATTCGAGTAAGTTGCACAGTTTAAGTCCATTTATCGATTCGAGACTAATTTTGCGAGTAGGAGGACGGATCAAGCAAGCAAATGTGGATTATGATCATACTCATCCAATGATACTTCCTAACAATCATTTCATTACGGATATTATTATACGTCAGGTTCATGAGCAACATGGTCACGCCGCGATTCAATCGACATTGTATTCTGTGCGGCAAAGGTTTTGGATCATAAACGGTCGAAATTATGTAAAGAAAATCATCCGTAGATGTGTTACTTGTTTTCGCGCAAAGCCCACAATTCCGGAATATCAAATGGGTGATTTACCGAAAGTGAGATTCGAAAATTCAAGACCATTTTGTAATGTTGGAATAGATTATTGTGGGCCATTTTATGTCAAGGAGCGAAAGGCCAGAAATCGAGCCAAAATTAAGGTGTATGTATGTATCTTCGTTTGCTTTGCCACTGAAGCTTCATTTAGAACTAGCAAGTGACTTAACTTCAGAAGCTTTTTTGGCATTTAAAACGTTTTATTAGTAGAAGAGGAAAACCACGAGTAATTATATCTGATAATGCAACCAACTTTATTGGTGCAAACAATGAATTACACGAATTGTATAAATTTTTTGGTTCTGAAGAATATAAAAAGAGACTTGACGAATTTATTAGTAATGAGCGCATAGAGTGGAAATTTATTCCTCCCCGCTCTCCCCACTTTGGGGGTTTGTGGGAGGCTGCTGTGAAGTCGTTCAAATTTCATTTAATTCGATTTGCGCAGAAAACGTTATTTACTTATGAAGTTTTTCAGGCAATGGTGACAGAAATCGAAAGTATCTTGAATTCTCGGCCATTAACTCCTCTTTCTTCAGATCCAAATGATTTAGCGCCCTTAACACCATCTCACTTTTTAATTGGAGGACCAACCAATATGTTACCTGAGAAAGATCTTTCAAGTATTACTGAAAATCGCCTTTCAGCTTGGCAACACATTCAAAAACTTAAGTGTGACTTTTGGCAAAGCTGGTATAAAGAATACTTGAACGAACTAAATCAGAGAACAAAATGGTATGCTGCTGACGATCTGAAGATTCGGGAATGGGAAGAGTAACTGAAGTCATATCTGGCAATGATGATGTTGTACGCGTAGTTGTTGTAAAAACTGCCCATGGTATATATAAACGCTGTGTAAAGAAAATCGCCGTTCTTCCAATAGAAATGTAATAATTATTTAGCAAGGTATGTGGTATCTTTAGTGTATATTGACTGAGATCATTCAAGGGGGGGGTGTATGTTTGTATTCGAGACTCATGTTATTTTACGTTTTGTTTTGAACGGTCTCTTAGCAGCAAACTTCGGCAGCCCATTTCAGTTGGCTCTGAAATCTCGACGAGTACGTTTGTATTTTATAGAAAATAAATAGTTCTTTGTATCCGTTGTGCATTGATTGTGTTTAACCAAAATTCATTTGGTCATCGGGAAAAACCGCTAAATAAAAATAGCAAATTATTATAGATTATTTTCTTTTTTTGAGATATCTTAAATAATTATTCAATGCTCAAACACATAGTTTAAATGTTCAGATTATGGTGAAATAGTTTGACAATTAGTTTCTATACAGTTTATCATGGGATGGAAACTGAGAAACAGTTTCCATTCAGTTTTGGTCCAGGATGGAAACTAAAGTCAGATCGACGTTTAGTTTCCATTCGGATCGAAACTAAAATGCAGCCAGCATTTAGTTTCCATCCTGGCTGGAAACTAAAGGTATCAAAAGGGGTAGCCCACACGGTCGAAATTATATTTGCAAAATATATACGTAAATATATAACTTTTTGCCGCAAAAAATATATGTTAAATATATTTAAAATAAATAAATAAATAAAAAATATATAAACAATAAATATATAAAAAATATATATGAATTATACAATTTTTTGCCGAAATATATTTGAAACCGATAGGACCTTTAAAAAACACGATTCAAACCTATAGAAACTCATTCAAACCGACAGAAACCAATAAAGTTC
>JABFPB010007776.1:0-10692 GCA_022817645.1 Ceratoteleas bidentatus | reverse complement strand
TGGGAAATCAAAGCGTGAGAATGTCAAGGTTCGTGGATACTCGCGGTTTTTGGCGAGTTGGGAACTGGATCCCAACAAAAGCGAGCCACTACCTATATATTCTGTACACATCAAGTACCGATTTTCGAGGGTCTCGTGTACTTACGGATAAGGACCGATCATCGAAATTTAAGTTTTAATCCTCAGGGTGCTCACCCTCAGGGGACTCAAAATCCAAAATTTCATGAAAATCGACCAAACAGAGCACGAGATATAGACTAGGAAAACAGCTGTTTTCGAACTACGCGAGCGCCATCTATGACGAACTAGCGTCGTTTTATTTGAGTCAATATTACGAGTTTGAGAAAAAATGTGAATATTAATATAAAAAAGACAACTGGTATTGCGAACGATTTACATTATTGAATGATTGCAAACAATTTAAGTATAAAATATGCATTTTTATCTGACACATTACACCGACGCTAGTGCTAAATTTGTCCATCCAGAGGGCGCTCATATCTCCACTTTCCTAGTCTATAAGCTCTCAAAAATAGCCGATTTTTTATTCAGACCATGAATATTTCAGTTTTGAGAGGGGTGGGGGGAAGGGTGGAGGGAAGGGTGGGGGGAGGCTTTTATTCACATTCAACCTTATGTGAAGGTTGAATGTGAATAAAAGTCGACGTGCCCCGTCTTTAATCAAATCGAATACTGTTTATTATAGTTAATTCAGGATTGTTGTAAACGTACAAAATTGATTAGAGTACGGTTTTACAAGTGTTTTTAATAAAATCATTTGCAAAAACAGTTTGCTCCCTTAGGGTGGAAGCTAAGGGATCAACGGCGGTACCATTGAGTTTCCTTTATATGAATGTTGTTGGTGAATAAAACTCGAAATGCCCCGACCTTAGTCTCTGCGAACACTGTTCATTATAGTTTACGGTATTTATATTAAAAAAATACCTGGGATAAAACTTCCGGGCAATTCCTTTGTGTATCCTGGAAATTTTTCACATTTCCGGTTAATCACGCTAATTTCCAGGCTTTGGCAGCAAATTATTTCTGATTATTTAAACTTCTTATTATACAAAAACACATTTTTACATTTTGCTATTATTTTTTTATTATTTATTGCTAATTAGTGAAATGTTGAACGAACGGTGCACGATCCTCTAGAGGCTCTGCCCTGAAAAGGACGTCCACCAGGATACCGTATCAGCGGAAATACAACGGAATGCCATAAGTTCGGCTGGTCATTACGCTGCTTCAACGGAAAGTTAACGTGTTATCTGTGTTTTCAGAAGAGATTCTTTTAATCTTCTTTTGAGTCGAAACTTTATTTTTCTTTTATTCATTCGTGGCCAATCCAGTAGTGAGCACTTTATTTTTTGTTTGTCTTATTACAAACTTTTTTATAAATTACAAAATTATAAATAATTTTGTTAGATATTTCGCCCGCTCAGTGAGTCAAGGATCTCCACGAAAAATATCCTATGATGATATTAGACCCCAATGGCCAAGTACTGAGGATATATAAACAATTGATTTAGCTTGGAACGTAATATAATGTCAAATCTGTCTTTGGGTTGGAATTTGTTACCAGTGCCTAGGCTGCAAATGGCCGATACTTATGGGCTAAACAAATCCACCCTTACAGATAACAATAAATTGTCATAAACAATTTCCAGTTGTTATAAACAATATAAAAATTGTTTTAATTAAACTTCGGCCGCCGGGTAGCAAAAGGTCGAACGTTTCAAAGCTCAATTAAAGTCCCTTAAGTAGGTGAGAAAAAAATGTTATTCACAAAAAGGTGAAAAAAATTAATCTTTTTTGGATTGTACACTGATATTGATATGTGTAAAGTTGATAACCATCTAAATGTTGTTTTTTAATCACGTTTGAAAGGCCTAACCAGGTGCTCAGCCAAAACAGGTCTGGGCCGATTCGTTATGCTTATCCCGCTTTTGAGTAAAGATTCTTAATCAGCGTCTTCAAAATACTCTACATACGAAATTTCATGAAAATATGATCATTTTTAATATTTTGATCGTCGTACGTCGGTACGTCGGAACGATCATCGATCGGTCAGGTGAGTTCCTCGGTGTAGGTGAGTTACGGCAGGTGTGGAAAAAGGGTTGACACTACCCTTTCCAGTAACTTTGGGCAGGATGATGGGGCTGTGCTTCGACTTTTCAGCCTCGACGTTACTGTCTTGTAGGGCCTACCCCACGTCTCACCGTCGGCCATATCTCGTGATGTCGAAGCCTCAAGTCGTCGTGGTACTCTCGACCTCGAGAACGCTATGCCTACCGCCGAGTGCGGTGACACTGCCTCAGCGATCTCCTCCTTCCACCGGTAAACCGGAGCGTGCCGGTTCTCACCGGTACCCTTTCTGATAGCTGCGTCGTAGGCGTTGGCGATAAACGGCATGAACTGCGACGACATGTTCCTGCGGAGCCCTCTAGCTGGACTCATCTCACCAGTCATGAAGTTGAACGATTCGCTATCGAAGGATCTGACATTCCACTTATCAATAGTTGGCATCTCCCTTGCTCGTCGCCTACCCTCCGCAGCAATTTCAATGATGATGGCTTGGTGATAACTATGGGTTTAGGAATCACTAACGTGCCATGACATAACTTGTGGAGAGAGACTCGCGCTGGCAAAAGTCACGTCTACGATGAAGGAGGGCTGCTGCCAGAGACACTGCGAAATCCATAAGGGCCTCGTCTCTTTGATTGTCTCCCTACTCCCCCATTCGGTTGCCCATGCATGGGCAGTCAAAGCCGTTGACGTCGCATGCGATGATGTGCTGTTGCCGTCCGATCGCATCCTCGGCCAAGTCGTTCAGTAAATCTTCAAATTCCCCATGTGAGGCGTTTGGTGGAGCATACACGCGGTAGACGTAAATGCCCGTTACTTTCAGCCAGGAGAATCAAGCTTTCGCTTCTTGCGGCGCTTCCTGGAGCAAGGTTTTTCCAAATGGCTCCCCGGCTCGAAGCATCGGGTATCCAGGCTCGGGAATTCTCCAAGTCCCTATACTGCTCCGACAGAATAGCGATATCGACGCTCGCCGTTTGGGTTAGCATGTCCTGCGCTGCCTTGCAATGGCTAAGGTTTTGCTGGAGGATGCTCATTTCCTACTTTCCACTGTCTTCACTGCTGCCTGGTAAGCCTGACACCCGAAGCTCCCCGTCTGGTGGTTCCTCTAGTCCGTGCACAGGTCCAGTGTCCGTCCTCTTGTCCACGCTGGAAAGCGAAAGCAGAGACAGCTTCCGCGTTACAGTCCCGGAATACGGATTCGGATATTCGAGTTCATTACGTACTTCTTGATCAGGGCCCGAAGCGGCTAGTCAATGATCGTATACTGCAGCTACCACGTCGGCTGAGCATGCTCACATCAGCTCCCGCAAGGGCACTCCCAGCGATCTACAGTTTGGTTTTTTCTCAGGGTGTCCTTCACTCATTCTGTTTGGAGAGCGAGAGATTTTTTTATTTCCCTCCTGCCCTCTACTTCTAGCGAGCTACACCTTCATCCGCCACCCGAGGACGCGCAACGTAGGCACGTCCTCGTAAAATATACACTAAAAAAAATAAAACGCAAAAACTGCATTGGTTTCTCTAATATTATTAGCGGTATACCTCACGCCTTACATTGGCGTGGCAACAAAGCAGTTTCTGCGGTGTAAATTTTGGAGTGCGTAACGATTCAACGCCAACGTTTCGCCGCCAACGTTTTGCCGTTGAACGTTTCGCCACGAATGACGTATTTATTCAAGGAACTTGGAAAGGACGAAATTGATTGATCTGCGATCGATAAATTAGGACGCTATTAAGCTTGATTCCACGAAACGAGAACACCCAAGGATCCATAAGTTATGGAACGTATGGATCCATAAGACCCATAAGTTCCAAAAAACCCATAAGAACCATAAGACCCATAAGAATCATGAGAAACATAAGAGCCATAAGCACCATTAGACCTGAATTGTCAGTATGGAAGATATTGACCGTGAGACATAATTCAATTACTCCAATAGAATAAATGTACAATTCACGTAATTTCGTGTGCAATTTTTCATTTTTCTCAGTGGTGGTTTCATAAGATTCCAGATGATCAAAATGAAGTCCCGAGGTCTCCTAGAACCTCTAGAATCCTGCACACGTGTCCCCGATCGATTTCGCCCAAGCCAAAATGCGCTAAACCGAAGTACCTGTTTGGATATTTTTCAAACGTGCATTACGAGCGATCCACAAGTTTTCGGTTGATTTTATAGGATTCTAAATATCCTAGCAAACCTCGGGAGTCCATTTTAGTCATCCGGAAACTTGTGGACCGCTAGTGGCACGCGTCTAAAAATATAGATGTACGTACTTTTAAGTCCCAGCCCTAGTAAAGACCGAACTACTTTAACACTTTATCGGGGAATGCATTCGATACTGTATAGGTTTAAAAGAAGAGGAGTTTAACCAATCACTTTAAATGTAATTGAATGTGTGCGTGAAAAGTGGCGCGCGTCGTATGGATTCGTCAGTTCATTCGGCAATTCGGTATTGTAACGGTGGTCCCTTCTGACCACCGTTGACTTGCGCTCTACACCGATTCTCGGCCGAAATTAAACGCCAAAATCCGAACGCCCAACTGTTCGCTTTTTCGCCGCGCGAAATATATTTTCTTATTTCAGCCAGAGCTCGGTCGGCCGGCCCGGTGAGTAGGAAGCCTCCCTCTTGGTATGTGTGGCTTTTCCGCGTGGTCGAGTTTTCTGTTTTCTTATTTTTGTGACAGCGCTTTATGGTATTATGGTTTGCGAGTTTTTCTTATTTTTAATTTTCTCATGTGTAAAATTTCTATTTTGAATGCGAGTGCGATTATGGGATATGCGAGCCTATTCCCCCCCCCCTTTTAGTTAGATTAAGTCTTGCGAGTGTTTGTCCGGCCAACTTGCGGGCCGAGAGTCTTGGCGCTATTGTTTCTTTTCATTGTGGTTTTGGGCCCAAATCCATTGATTTTGTTTTGCGGTATATTCTGTTATGTTCCGATTATTCATTCTTCTTGTACGCGTTTCAGCTGTCTTCATTTGGGCCGCATCGGCCGGACTCGGAGGGACAGATTGGAGCTTCACCGAGGGACGTTCCTCAGCTGGCCGTCTAGGGCCGAAATTCACCGTCGGGCCCCGTCTACACCTTTTCTGGCGAAAGCTCTCACCCTAACTCGCTCGACGTCGAAACCCCGCCCCACGACCTTGCGCCAAGCTCAAGGTCACCAACTACTGGTCTACATTGGAAACGGAGGAGCTGCACTCTATCAGCAGCGAAATGGGCCCACGGCTGTGCTGCATCCGGGTCCATGAGTGGCCAGCGGGCCGGAATAGTAATAAGTTTGTTCTTCTTTTCAAATTTTGTTTGTGCGAGGCCAGTGGGCCGAAAGAAACTAGTAAATGTTGTCGTGAATTCATATTCCTTTTTTTGTATTGTTTACGTTCGGGCCGGATCTTGCTGATTCGGCCATTTATGAAACATTGAATTTTTATGGAATAAACTAATGTGTTAATTCGTGAAGCCGGAAAATCTTCATTTAATCGTATCGTATCAGTCCAAGTTTTCAATTTTTACATGGGATGTTTTAACAAAAAAATATAAAAAAATCCTTCTATTCATGTTATGGAGAATTCAATTACGAACATTGAACACAAAGTTGCAATCGATTTGAATGAAATCTGTGACCTATACATTGCACGGCGAGGTTGAAAACACTACTTTTCAGGAGAAGCGTTTAAAGTTTCAACTTTGTAAAAAAGTATTTTCCACTCGCTCAAATTTACTGAAACTTCAGCTATTCCTGGGCCATAGCAGATGTCTTCCGTCTCATCGAACGGCCACACAGGACCTTCTTCCTTACACGGGGTCGAAGATCATCTTCTGGATCGGTTCAGCGCGCCTCACGCGCACTTCAGCCGTTTGACAAGCACTCACTAAAATGGTTATAACTTTGTAAAGAAGTTCCGGACGGCTTTGTGCTTTTGAGGGCATATTCCCAGATAGATTTGAAGTAGTTTAAAACAAAAAAAATTTTCGAAAAAAACAAAATTTCTAATTGTACTTCCCCCCTTAAGGTTTGGAAATTGTTCTTTTATTGTTTTTGCAATGTGATGCTGAAAGTTAGAATTATAGGACGGAATGCTGCCAGACTGTTGCAGTAATGTTTTGTTATTTCTGACATTCGTAGGTGACATCTGTTTAATCTTTCAATGTTATTAAATTGAGTTGGCGTATTGTAGAGTTCATTGATGCCCAACATTAATCTTTTATAAGTTTTTTAATTTTAAATGTTCGTTGCAAATATTTTGTGACAAAGAATTTGTACCGCAAATATGTGATATAAATGGGATACTTTGGTCACTTGTCACCATTTCGCAAATAGGTGTGTTGTTGTGGATGTTTTTCACTAGAGCGTGATAAAAATCTCTTGTCATTTGGTTTCTTCACAATTCCACTGGTTGGATTGAAATATGCAATTGATTCTTCTGCAGTTGTTGTTCACCAAATCGAGAATCTCACCCTGGGTGAGATTGTCCCTGCGCCTGACTTCACGCACGATGACCTCCTCGTCGGACAGATCATCTCCAGCACGTTCTTCGGTCGCACCCTCTTCGGCCGCAGCCGCTCGTGAGCATTCGTCCATCTACTGTTCCATTATTTCAGATCTTTTCCCTGGTAGAACATCAATCAAGGATATGTACAAAATATTGTTACTGCCGGTCCCCGCTTATCGACCCCGCAAATCAAAACTCTTGTTTAACCTCGTTTAACTCTTGTTTAACTCTTGTTAAAACTCTTGTTTAACCTCTTTATTTCAAACACGTCTTCACTCGATGGGGGTCTGTAGTTCCCTGTCAGATTCAAACGTCAACTCAAACTTCATGCATAACAAACAAACAACGTGCGAAACCTTCGAATTTGAATTTAAATGAAATTTCCAGGATGCAACATTGTCCACTTCCTCTTAAGATTGTCGCCCCTACAGTCTGTTTCCATCCATCGAGCGGGTGGACCTTAACTTCTTTCTTGATCAAATATACTAATCAAATCTCAGATGCCAATTTTCTCAAAACCTCTTTCATCAACCTCTAAAAAGATGTAGAAGCATTATAAACCAAATGGCTTTACTCTAAATTGCCACAAGCTTTACCTATGGAGAATACCGTCTTTTCCCTATGTCTGCAGGATATCTGCCAATATTCGTTTTCGATAAAATCAAGTCGCGCTTGTGAAGCATATCCAATGAAGTCGAGATTTCAGGTTGCGGCTCAAACAACCAAAATCGGGTTTACCTATGGAGAATACCGTCTTTTCTCTAGCTGCAAGATCTACAGGTACCTGCCAACAGGATCAAAGTCATGTTGTAAAAGAACTAATTTTCCTTCTCTCGCAGAAGGATTCTTGTTGTGACCGTAGGACATTTTTAAGAGTGCAGTTGCGGCAGCGATTCATATAGATCAAATGGTCCGCCTATTATTCCTATTGGCAAATGGTCCGTTGGCATCTTCTTTTAAATCCCGGACGAGTCCCCAAAATTGTAGCGTCTACCAAAGTCGCGCTGTCGAAATAACAACTCGTTTCTCAACTCGGAACTTGCTTTATTTGTGACAAGTCTCTACTTGATGGGTCTATAGCCTCCTCAACATATAAACGTTGACACTTCTATATAACCGCTCTGAGAAATGACGTTTGGTTAGCAACGCCTCAGAATATTTTGAATTTGAATTTAGAATAGGATTTCCAGGATGCAACAGTATCATGTTGCCGCGGAACCATATTCATGAAGCAATAGACTGACTGGAACTATTGATCGGCACATTTGTCTAAAAACCCCTTTAGCTGCATACATTTTCTTCAACAAACTCCCATTTCCCGATTCAAACACGTATCCACTGTGACTCCAAAGAGGTCTGCAATTTTTCACATATTTCAGCTAAATGCAGAAGCTGATGAATACTGTAAGTGATTACATATGGATCAAATCGATGATTGTAGAATGTAGAATAGGATTTCTAGAATACTGTATAATCTTTCCGTATCTATTACAAATTCGTACAGCATCAGGTTTGAACAGTCCGGTTGATCCGATGTTAATTTGAGATCGCAGTAAGATGTGCATTGTTTCGAGTTTTTTTCATTGAACGACGTATTTTTCTAGCAGAATGGTGTTTAACTGTGATGTTTTTAAGAATAAAGACCAGTTTTCCCATTCTTTCCCTTTGAAATGTTGAAGATCGTGCACATATCTTACTCGGCGAGCAACTTGCACGTTGTTCTTTGGTACTCAGAATGAAGATATCAGTTAACTATTCAGGATTAGGAACGATGGAACACGTCGCTGGGTTAAAGTTTTTGAGGTTAAATGGTCATGTAACCAATGCTTACTTATAAATAGATGCAACCAATGCTTTCTTACTGCAGATACCGTTTGGCGACCCCTAAAGCTACATTGTGCAAATAATCTGGCACAAATCCATCGATAATATCAAAGTATATCAAAGTATTAATTAAGATTAACGGTGAAACTGTCACGAATCCCTTAGCATCGGACAGTTTCACCGTTACCGCCATTATGCAATGCTGCCTGATATCGGCAGTATAGAATTCCTCATAAGTGCTTTTAAGATCATCGATGCCTCATAAGTGCAATTAGGGCAAATCTATTCAGTTAACCCGCCAGTGGTCGCATTATTTATCAGTATCTTTATTTTTACCATCAAAAACTTTACTCGGACTTCTTCATTTCGTTAGCTACCAGCTAACAACGCCACCACCGGTTAAAGGGTGTCGATTCAATCCTTCGATGTATTCACCCCTATTCAAACACCAATTGCATCCGTATTTTCCGTTGAAGTATATCAAACCCTGCATTAAACAATGCAGGGTTTGATATACCCTGCGTAACCAATGCTTACTTATAAATAGATGCAACCAATGCTTTCTTACTGTAGATACCGTTTGGCGACCCCTAAAGCTACGTTGTGCAAATAGTCTGGTACAAATCCATCGATAATACCAAAGAATTTCAAATTAACTAACGGTGAAACTATCACGAATCCTTTAGCATCTCCGTTACCGTCATCATGTAATGCCGCTTGCATGTTCCATCAATTCCTCATAAATTCTTTCAACGTCTAGGCAGGAGAAAACCTCCGCATCAGCGGCATTTACACCAAGATCATCATGGGGATCTGTCGATGATCTTGGTTCAGGCTCGTCACTTTCTGATGACGCAGATGATCCTGATTCAGAGTCTTGCGTAGGAAATCCATTCTCCTGCGTTTGCTATTACTTAACAAAATCATTTTTTACCCTCATTAATTCCAGGTTTTAGTGGTAGAAATAAATCGTCACCAGGACAGAAAAACCCCGTATCTCGCAAACCACGTATCTCGTATAAGGCAAAAGCCATTTACGAGATACGGGGTTCTTCCACCCAGGTGACAAAACTCGAATTGAATCAAGTATTACCGTAGATATGTCGTCCCGGCGTAATTGTAAGGTTTTAATTTATAACCTACACCTTAAGGTGGTGTCTCAAGCGAGGAGCAAGTTTGAATCGGCGGTTTGAACTAAAAATCCGCGTGTTTTGAACTAACTGTCGACTATTTTCGATAGCAAATGTTCAAGAATACACGGAAAGCATTTAGGCATGCAGACAAACTTTTACAAGTACATATCTTGTACTGTGGTTAGGTTCATCTGAAGTCCCAAAATTCCGGAGCACTGCTGCCCCGAATCACAGAGCAGTAAGGTAACCCTTCCTCATTAGGTACTTCCGTTACGTGTGCAGTTGGTACCACGTGTGTGCCGATTAGGTACGTCAGATGCCTCGATTCGGGGCCGCAGACGTCCCGAATCACGGGGCATAAGCCGGCACGAAAAAAGCACAAAAGACGTACCTCTGTGGACGTCTGATGCAACTAAATTGTTTCCGTATAGTGATTACGCGTTTTTAAGGTGACATGTAACCTCGAATAAAAATGCTTAATCACTATTCTTGAACCTGTCGTTCCTCAACGTTTCTCATTTCTTTTTCCTCACGAAACACCCCAGCTGCGGGCCTCTCTTTTTTCACTTACCGTGCTTCAAGTTCCTCAGAATTCTTAAGAATTTGTTAGGAATTTGTTAGGAATTCATAGGAAATGTTTCACATTTCCTATGAAACTCAAACGTTTCCTATGAAATCTTAGGAAATATTGCACAATTTCTTAGGGATTCTTAGGAACGTAAAACACGGGTTCCTTTTTCAAGGCCTGGATCTCCCTGAGGGCAGTCTGCAGTGTGACTTCCGGCACGTTCCTTCACTGAGAAAATTAGATGGTGATCTACTATTTAAATGGCGACAAGCGCAATTTAAATGGCGCTGGTCGCCATCTGAGATAAAATCCCCGCACAGCACAGCATCGGAGAATCTCTGGAGAAAAGTGGTGGATGTACCACCTGTGATCGGGAGAAATTCCGGCGATAAACGAGAGAAAATCCGGACTTTCCCCATAGCATCTCCTTAGCATTGTCGCAACGTTCCATGGAGAATATTAGGAGAAATAAGGGAGATATTTGAGAAAAAACGGGAGATTCTCCGGAAAAGTTTTCTTGGCTAAGCTCCGGAGATTGCTACTCAATATCTCCGCTAAATCTGCGGAGATTCTCCGGAGATTCGCCGGA
>JABFPB010007775.1:0-10687 GCA_022817645.1 Ceratoteleas bidentatus | reverse complement strand
GGATCGGTCCAGAAGTGTCTGGTCCAGTTTTACCGAGTCCAATTTTGAATGTCCAAATGTAAATGGTCTATTTGTGGCTTGGTCCAGAAATGAATGGTCCAGTTTTAACGTGTCCAATTTTGAAAGTCCAATTGTGTACTCTCCAAATGTGGATTAGTCCAGAAGTAAACGGTCCAGTTTTAACGAGTCTAGTTTTGAAGGTCTATTTGTGAACAGTCTAGTTGTGGGTCGGTCCGAAAAAAAATAGTCCGAATCATGATGAGTCCATAAATTATATTAGTAATCCGTTGTTGGCCAAAATTTCCAAAATTTTGTAAATTTTAGACATTATGAACATTTTGAAAATTATGAAATTTTAAAAATTATGAAATTTTTTAAAATTTGAAAATTTTGAAAATTGTTGTAATTGTGAAAATTTTGAAAATTGTTGTAATTGTGAAAATTTTGAAAATTTTTTAAATTTAAACAATTTTTTAATTTAAAAAATTGTTTGAAATTTTGAAAGTGTTTGAAATTAAAAAAAATTTTGAATAAGATAATTAAAAAATTTCATAATTTATAAAAATTTTCATTTATTAAAAAATTTTGAAATTTTTGAAAATTTTGAACATTTCGCAAAATTAAAAAGTTTTGAATATTTTGAAAGTTTGAAAGTTTTGAAATTTTTGAAAATGATGAACAATTTGGAAAATTAAATCATTTAAAAGTTGTGAAAATAATGAAAACTAGAAAAATTTTGAAAATTTAAAAAATTTTGAAAAATTTGGAAATTTTGAGAAATTTTGAAAATGAAATTTTGAGAAATTTTGAAAATTTTGAGAAATTTTGAAAATTTTGAGAAATTTTGAAAATTTTGAAATTATTGAGAAATTTTGAAAATTTTGAAATTATTGAGAAATTTTGAAATTATTGAGAAATTAAAAAAATTTTGAAATTATTGAGAAATTTTGAAAATTTTGAAATTATTGAGAAATTTTGAAAATTTTGAAATTTAAAAGTTTTTTTTAATGTTTTAAGTTTTGAAAATTTTGAAAATTTTTTTAATTTAAAAGTTTGTTTTAATTTTTTAGATTTTGAAAATTTTTTTAAAGTTTGAAAATTTTTTTAAATTTTAAAAATGTTTGAAAAATTTTGAAAATTTTGTAAATTTTGATTATTTTGAAAAATTTTAAAAATTAAAAAATTTTAAAAAGTAAAAAATTTCATAAATTAAAAAAAATTTTGAAAATTAAAATAATTTTGAAAAATTAAAAAAATTTTGAAAATTAAAAAAATTTTGAAAATTTGAAATTTTTGAAAATTGTGAACAATTTGGAAAATTAAATCATTTAAAAGTTGTGAAAATTATGAAAAATTTTGAAAATTTTGAAAAATTTAAAAAATTTTGAAAATTTTAAAAAATTTAAAAAATTAAAAAAATTTTGAAAATTAAAAAAATTTTGAAAATTTAAAACCTTTGGAAAATTTAAAAAATTTGAGAAATTTTGAAAAATTTTGAAATTTTAAAAAAATTTGAGAAATTTTGATAAATTTTGAAATTTTAAAAAATTTGAGAAATTTTGAAACATTTTGAGAAATTTTGAAAATTTTGAAAATTGTTGTAATTGTGAAAATTTTGAAAATTTTTGAAATTTAAACAATTTTTTAATTTAAAAAAATTTTTGAAATTTTGAAAGTTTTTGAAATTAAAAAAATTTTGAATAAGGTAATTCAAAAATCAAGAGACACGGTAGTGTCTCTGGCCAAGTACAAAAAAAGAAAAGCCGAGGGCACTACAGTTTCTTATCCAGAGTGAACAAATGGCTATTTTTGCACCGCTCTAGCGGCCAAAGTAAGAAGCGTTCAACTTATGAAATATAACAATTCGTTTGGAATAGAATTTAGTAAATGAGTAGTGTTATAATATTTGTATGGAGTATTTTGGTTTATTGTATTTAAACCAAATAAATACAATAAATAGGATAAGATACAACAGAGGATATTTGTTTTAAATAACAAATATCCTTTTTTTTACAAAAAAAAGGATATTTGTTATTTACATTTGATTACAAAACTACACATACAAAATATGTGAAATCAGTGAAGAGGCAATTTCAGTTCTAAGTAACAAATACTCATCAATTACAAATATTCATATTTGAATATAAATTTTTGGTTTGTTATTTAAACCGGGGGAACTAAAAATCCGATTCTATACTTCCATGGTAAGAGATGTGGAATCAGCCAGCATGTTAAAAACCTCCAAAGTCCGCCAAAAACTCCCAAAGAACCGAAAGACTGCCAAAAACTACCAAAGACACGAAAGAACGCCAAACATCCCCAAAGACCCGAAAGACTGCTAAAAAAACCCTCAAAGATCCGGAAGACCGACAAAAACCCCTAAAGACCCGAAAGACCGTCAAAAACCCCTAAAGACCCGAAAGACCGCCAAAAATCCCCAGAGACCGCCAAAAATGCCCAAAGGTGCCAAAAATGCCCAAAACCTCCAAAACCCCCAAATACCCGAAAGAATGCCAAAAACCCCAAAGACAGCCATTTAAATTACATTAACAAGGTTAATGAATAAAAAAACATGATCATATTCGAAACGTTAATTGCGGTTATATTAGGTAGTATAATTGTAAATAAAGGGCGCTAAAATGTATTAAGCGGGACGGTATAATTGACCCAAACTTTGGATTTTTTTCTACGGAACTGGTAAGAGTTAGAGATCTGGGTTTTTTTTCAAAATGTTTATTCATTCTTGCTCTACATGTGGAATTTTTGTCGACTCTGAAAAATCAAAATGGCGCCCAATATGGCGGCTTTCCGGGGGGAGTTTTCCAAATCTGCATATATCCTAGGGGTCGCAATTCGTCATCTGGAAACAAAATAAGCACATTTCACTGAAGAGTATGGTTCAGAAATTGGAATGAACTAGAAACTTTGAAAAAACTCAAAAGATAACAAAATGGCGGGCATTTGAAAAAAGTGCTTTATTTCGGTTTTTTTGATTTTGACACGCTGTAAAAAATCTTTAAAATTGCAAATTACACCGAGAGTTTAGTTTAATCCATGAAGAAAAATGTTTTCTACATCGGAAGCAAAGAACGAAGTTCTTTGGTTAAACCGTTAAAACGCTAGAATTCTCACAGTTTCTTTGCAGTTTTGAAAAAATTCTCGCAGTTTTGAAAAATGTTGTTTCGAGAAAATCGCGTTTAAAGTTTGCGAAACAGTTTTTCTGTGCAATTCAAAGCATTAGGCGAAAATTTCTCAAACAGTAGTCAATATCTAGATCTTTGGGGTAGCTGAATACAAATCTGAGGTCAGATTTGAAAAATTCAAAATGGCGAATCCAATATGGCGGACCAAAAAACTCTCATACTGATCAATATTTATGAAATTCGGGGTTAAAGTATATTTGGGGTCGTTGAACACGAATCTGTGAAAGGAATTGAAAAATTCAATATGGCGGACTAGAAAGTCATACTCATCAATATTTATGACATTCGGGATATATTTATGACTGTGGTCAGATTTGAAATATTCAATATGGCGGATACAGCTACTGCCATCTGCAGTACGAAAAGATAGCACTCCGATTACCATCTGCCGAAAAAAACCAGTTCGAGCGCGCACGACGAAAAGTATACCTGGGCGACCTATAGCGCTCGGGACGACGATGCATTCAAAACCCTGTAGCGACGTAAATATTTGCAGGATCGAAATATCCTTTTACCCACATATTCTAGTCATGTTTAGCTATCATTTCATGTAAAAATAAATTGAAATTTTGAAAAAATTATACCGGAGGACCCCCTTAATGTTAATGTAAAACATCATTTGTTTGCTAATGAAATAATAAAATTTAGTTACAATCAGATATATTATATTATATTGCATTGTCCGGTTTTTCACGCATAATTTCAATTGTCCGGTTTTTCACCAATAATTTGAATTGTCCGGTTTTTCACAAATAATTTGAGTTGTCCGGTTTTTCACCAATAATTTGAATTGTCCGGTTTTTCACAAATAATTTGAATTGTCCGGTTTTTCACCAATAATTTGCATTGTCCGGTTTTTCACCAATAATTTGAATTGTCCGGTTTTTCGTTGCAAGCGTCGATATATATACACGTTATACGCATCTACCCACACATTTCGGCCCCGAGGTCTGAAGAAAATATTTTATAATATAGAGAGATAACATCACAAATATTAAAATATTTTATTATTTCCACAAATACTAGCAACGATGGAAATATTTATAACCAGGGAGCGTATATTTGTGTAAAACTTATGCAAACTTTATGCAAATCTACTGCTGGGGTGTTAGATTTGCATAAAGTTTGCACAAAATTTGCATAAATCTGCGATCCCTGGTTATCAGGGTATGTAATTATTTTAATATTCGTATCAAGATAATGCTTTATCAGGGTAAAAGCAGGAAGCGGAAGCGAACCCATGTTCGCGGAAACAAGCGACGAGCCAGTGAGGTTAGTCACGTGATCGGCGGGAGCTACACGCGAAGCATTTACCGGAGTTTTGTAGCGCCATCTCTCATCGATCGGGTTCCCCTATGCGGCAGAGAGAGACCATCAATCCGTTGCCTCATTCCATCTCGCAGGCCGCCATGTTTGTTTCTTCTTGGATCTCCATGGTGCGTTCTCAAATGCACCATGAAAGATTTCAGTCCTCCATATTGCGTTCGTCAATGCAACGTGAAAGAGAGAGACACTACTATTCCATTAGATTGACTCATGGACCGTGTCCAGCCCCGTCCGACTTCACTTATTTTGTCATATAAAGTGGGTTCACGCCGCCTCCGAGAAATCCAGATGGCGTTGCGCGTCTTCAGTCAGCGGCGGTCCGTGACATTTAAATACTTAACCTTACAATAAGTGCTGCACCCTGTCTTTAGTGATATGCGAATCCGCAAGTTCAATTAATTTTTTTATTGCATTTGTAATGTCACAAAAAAATCATGCCAGGACGGTGCGCTGTAGTAGGCTGTACGTACGGGTACGGTTCCAATCCGAAAAAAAAGAAAATGTTTTCTTTGTCAAAAGATCCGGAGTTGGCCAAAAAATGGCAAATATCATCAGGGAGGCAAGATTTGAGTTCTAAAATTGTGTTTTGTGAATATCACTTCAATAAAACACGATTATTTTCTTATTTCGTCAAATAAGAAAATAATAGTGATCAAATATTGATTTGCCGACCAGAGCGAGATTCTGCGGAAAATTCGGCGTGTTCTGAAGTAATTGACAATTATTTTCGACAATAAATGTTTAAGATTAATGATTCGAAGTTCTTGAGACGACACGTAGGGTTGAATGTAAATGCCGAAATACGAGAATTCACTGTTCTTGAACATTTGCTGTCGAAAATAATCGTCAGACAGTTCAAAACACGCGGAATTTTAGGCATAATCTCGCTCTGGTCAGCAAATCAATATTTGATCACTATTTTTTTTCTAAATTTACGAAACATCACACCGAACCGCCGATTTGAATTTCTTCCTCGCGTTCGACATCACCTCAATACTTAATTGATACTTAACCTAATTTTATTTCGGCCAGGCGGCGTGGAACTGCGCGCCCGGTGACTATCCGTGCCACCTGGCGTCAATTCGACATTCCGTGACACACCAAAAGCTGTAAGTCGGACGGGGCTGCGTTCGGCCTGAACTGCGGTCGCGTGAGAGTCGAGGTCCACCAACCTCTTTCTGCTGGGGCTGCACCAGTCGTCTCCGGCGGGTCGCTCGGCTCGTCGGGGCTCGTCCGGGTCTTGGCAGTGGGGCTCAAGATCGCGGGGGCGTCGGGACGTCCGTCACGGGCACATGCAAGATGGGGAGTGATGGGGCTCAGCGCCCCGCCAAAAGACGATCGCGATAAACGACAACGCAACGACTCGATGGGAAGGTGGCGCCACAATACAAATTAAAATATTTAAAAGCGACAATACAAAGACGGAAAAAAAACAAAAAGCTTCTTCTTTCTTCGCCGAACCGGGAATCACCTCCAGTTCGGACTTATCTCTAACGAAGAAAGAACTGAACATCAACAAAACTCGAACAAAGTTTAAACTGCAAACTCGTTCCGGCTGTCCGACGAAATACAAACATTAATTTCGCCAAAACCCAGAATAACGTTAAATCCAGATTCGGGATCGGTAGGGAGGTTGAGATCAGGATTGGTATGGAGGTTGAGATCAGCATCGGGTTACGGTATAGGTTGGACTGGTCAGTGGGACAAGTTTGGCATCCCCATTTCTTCACTCGACGCAAGAAGACCTGACACGATGAACCTCACAGAATGATCGGGATTAAGGAAGGACAGGAAGGGAGGAGCTCATGCAACAGAAACATATATCGCAACAATGAAATAATTATAACAAACGCAAAAATGAAAAATAAAGAATGGCCTCCTGAATCTTGCAAAGTCCCCTCGGAACGATTGGAACATGGCACTTTTAACAATGTCACGTTAGAATAGAAATAGACTGTATTCAATTGAACCATATTTCTAATAAATCCTATCTAGTTTTATTTAATTCCAGTTAATCCTGTCCAATCCGGTCCAATCATATCTAGACTCATCTAGTCACATTTAGATTTGATTTTAATTGTTGAAGGTGAAATAGAACGCGTAATTTTGCAATTCGTGAAAACTTGCATTTTTTAATCATGCAAGTGAACTTCTGATATTGATTGATTCATTTTTTTCAGTTCCAAAGAACATTTCAGATGTGGTAACTTTAATATTCGGTACATTTTGTGGAAACATTTTCCATGACTAAAGAATTGAATGGATCAATTTGGCAGATTACATTAGTACGATTGTAACGATACTATATCGATATTTGTAATATTGATATTTTTATCGATATTATAGGCAATCGATTTTCAGGAAATAAATATATCGATATCAGGATATCGATACTTTACAAAATATCGCCCATCACTTCTGGGAAGAGCCCCGGTGCGACATCGTCGGCTGCGATTGTCCCTAGGAAGTGCCCTAGTGCGTCATCGTCGCCACACTCTAAAGACACATTTCTTGAGCGAAGAGAAACTTTCTTGACTCAAGAAAACTTCTGTCTTAATATTGTGCCAAGAATTTTTTATCTTGAGAGAAGAATAAAAGAAGTTCAGATAAACCTTTCTTGAGGCGAGAAAGTTTGTAGCTTGACAGAAATCAGTATAATCTTCTTGAATTGAACGTTCTTGATAGAACCCAAAGAGACAACAGAGATTAAAGGGATATTAAATAGGTTAAAATGAAAACCGTTTCAACGACTTTAGATAATCTCAAATGTTGTGATTGGGGAAAATGGCATAAAACTAAAATTATAACAATATTAATTTCATTTGTATTAAGATTATGTTGATGTTTCGTTTTATATCAATAATGCAGTATTAAACGTTAAAAAAGTGTCCAGCATTATTATTTATAGGGTTTTTTATTTTTAGTCAAAATATAACATTTGACAGCATATCAAATGTTATATTTTGCTGTGAAAAAAAAATGATTAGAAATGATAATACTCTTTGAGGTTACATTTTTGCCAATAATGTGTTTGCAACACATTGTTAACTGCACATTGTTAACATTTATAATTGTTGTACTTACGTGAAAACAGCAATATTTCACCAAGAGTGAGTCCCCATTTAATTAAATTTTCCATTTTTATAAAAAAAACATGAACCACAATTGTATACTCGAATACAATCAGACGAACTGAACACGACGATTTGAACCGAGCGACTCAGATGCCGCTGAAGAAAAAGCTTTCTTGACTCAAGAAAGAATGCATTTCACAGCAGTGATAAAAGGTTTTCGCCCAAGAAAACGCTAATTACGGTGAAAACTGTTTATGTTTTCACTAAAGAAAAAAGTTCTTCACTCAAGCCATTGGTGACTAAGAATGTATTAGTTTTGAGGCACGTACAATTGGGAGTTCATTCAAATTGTTCTCAATTGTGTATGAATGACTGTGAAATTTCATATACAATCATACACGATTGAGTACAATTTGGAATGCTTTCGTAATTGTACTGGATTGAGTATGAATGTATATGAAATTTCATATTATTTCATGTCTTCTTCTTCTTCTTCTTCCTTCTTCACTGGCGTCAGTGCTGTTCTATTGCACAACTAGATGCTCCAGCCTAGATTGCCATCAGCAGATCTCTGTGTGTTTCAAAGAGCGTGTCTTTGAGTTGTAGATGGCGGTGTTGTTGCAAAGGCATTGCATGCACATGTTTGTGAGGCCTAGTTGAGGCGCCATTTTTCAAACGTTTTTGGATAGAAGGGAGTAATAAAGATTGCAACTCAGGTAGTGTGGGGGAGTTAGGCGTGATTAGACATATATAATCATTGGATGAACGCCGTTATCGCGTATTATTTCATGTTACTGCTGTGAAATTTCTGATGCATTTTTCATAGTATTTCAGACTCGTTTTTTGAGCCTGAAACTCTACGTTCGTTGTACCAGGGATGTTAAGAATCTGCATTTGCTGCTCACTTTAAAAGCGTTTATCTTGAAAATAGGCTCGAAATGGCACACAAAATCGGTATATTTCCACTGCAGACTGAAGAAACACTCTCAAAATGTAGAGTACAATTTAAAAGCTCATAACTTCGGACACAATCATCGTAGGTTTTTCAAATTTTGCAAAATTTATCAGAAATAGAATAAACTGTATCGCTATGTTGACAAATTGAGTCGGAAAAATTATTGGTATAGCATACAAGTTACCAAAGTTTAACATTGTTTAAGTCAAAAGCAATTTTCTTTTTTTAACGTTTTTATTTTTTGCAAAATAATGAGATATTTAAACTATTCCGCTTCACGACACATTAGAAAGAAAAATAAATTATTTTCGTTTTTCGAAATTGTTTTCGACGAATTGTTAAGGTTAATGCAACCCTATTCTCATTTAACAAAGTGTTACAACTTTTTATTTCAATACTTACTTTCTCGGGAACTGGACGGTCAAAATCATTGAAATTTTAGCAAATAAAATTATTCACCTTTACATACACTTTTTCAAAGTTTAATATTTATTTTTAATTGGTGTTTGTCCTGAAACAATCTTATTTTGCTATAACATTCTTAATTTATAGCAATTTAAATGTTGTAATGTGCTGAAAGCGAAACCTCCTGAACTTAAAGTAGAATATAAATATGATTTGTATTATAATTGGATAAATTTTGTTTATATAATATAACATTATTTGTAAGACATTTTATATCCTATGAAAATCATCACTATTTAAAGAAATCATTGACAACATCTCCACAATGTTAAAAGCCATTTCGTGCTAGAGTAAATGTCTTGAAATTTTACGCTATTTGCTCCACATCCAGAATGACATTATACTCGAGCTAGGGGGCCGCACAGTAAAGGGTATCTTTGAAAGATGCGGGGTTTGAATGAGAATTGAAATCCCGGAGATCAAAATAAACGGGCCGCGAGATTGGATTTAGCATGATTTGAAATCTATCCGCGTAAAATCTCTTTTCGCTACTCCCTGCATCCCACGTAAAAAATGTCAGCACTTTTTTGTTGCTAATCGCGTTACTGAACACAACATCGCTTCTTAAAATGAATAATGTACTTTGTGTCACTTTGAAAAAATATAACCCAGTACTTCTTACTGGGTTACAATATTATTCTTTATAAATATTTTTAATACAATATTTTTAATATACAAGTGCTTGATTTTTATTTACGTAAAATTGTAATGTGTTGCATTCATCTTTACATCTATGCTGAATTCTGGCGTCGGAAAACTTATAGAACATTTTGAGATATAAAACCATTCACAAAAATGTTGTTTCCCCTTTTTGATCAATACTCGGCAAATATGTTAACTTATAATCATAAATTTAAACTCAGCAAAAATGATATTAATTCAGAAACACCGTGGTGACCCTCGATTTCATGCTAAAATACTCTAAAATAAAACATCCCGTTTCACACATTTTTCGGTAAGAAACCAAGTAGATAATTATTTCCAAAATTGTTCAGTATATTCATAAATAAATTATAACTATTTATATATATTTAGTATTGTTTATATTTTAAATTCATCGATTATTTAGATAAATTTAAAAAAAATCTTTCTTAGCTAATAAAAAATGAGTGGTCAAACGATTATGGTTTTCTTTATACAGAGCATTTGCACTCTAAAAATGTCCTACTGTCACAACAAGAAACCTTCTATGAGAGAAGGAAAATCAGTTCTTTCACTACATGACTTTCAATCTGTGACAACAAAATTTCTTGCTGTCACAGAATGACATTCATGTTCTGACAATAGGAATCGATGCAAACAAAAAATCTTGCTGTGACAAAGATATGATTTCTAAGAGTGTGCAAACATATTAAACAGATACTGAATCATTTAAAATAACACATGGGTTTTGTTAACTATTCTTATCATTTAATTTATCAGACAATTGAGAAATTTTAGTTTCATTCACTAATTATGGACAATCTTACACCAATGTCCTTGTAAAGAATATAATTTACAGAATGTATTATCAGGGTGGCCACTCTTCTGGCCACCCTGTAAAACCTGGAAATGTTAGGGATTTTATTAAAAGTGGGGGAAAAATTGTTTAGTACCAAAAATTAGTAATAATCATTAGTATATTACGCAACTAGGGCGGGAATCGCCTTTCCCGCCGTGTTTCG
>JABFPB010007774.1:0-10691 GCA_022817645.1 Ceratoteleas bidentatus | reverse complement strand
ATACTAATTTAATCCGCAATATGTGTCTCAAAATTATATTGCACTGATCTTTTTCTAAATTATTTCCTATCTGGGTATATGGATTACGTTTTTAACAATTGCCACATAAGGCAATCTATTGGCAATATAGTGGCAATGTATTGGAAATATATTGCCAAAATATTGGAAATATATTGGAAATATATTGCCAACATATTGCCAATATATGAACATACATTGGAATATGTTTGCTACATGTTTTATTTTACCAGGGTAGTGATCACGTACTGTGATTCTTAGGATAGTTTCATTGTTAGACTAATTCGTTTCATTGTTAAACTCTAATTCGCAAAACTGGCCATATGTCTTTCGAAATTTCTGAACAACTTCACTCTTAAAACAAGTATCTCAATTACAAATACTCTTTTTTAAACATTTTTAATTCGCATTTTGAAGTACGGTGAAAAACGTCTGAATTTAAGAAACTTTGCGTCCGAATTTGAGACGCATTGAACTAAGATACCTGGTCCTGCATATTTTGTATAGTTGAAAGTGTTAATACAAAATCTCAGAAGGACTACAATTTTTATAATCTAAATAAAAATGAATCGAATATTCTAGTCTAGAATTCTTTGCAGAGATTTCACTACCAAAAGTGAATATTCAAATCATGAAAACTTCTGCCTTAAATCCTTCGTCCATCTATTCCAGATGTTTCCACATACATCTTATCTTGCTTAAATACCATCAACTGTTTCGCCAGAATGCCACTGCATACGTCAAAGACTACACGTATTTTCCAGTATTCACCTTTAACTGGCGAAAAACGTTACCAATTTTTGACAACAATTCTACACATGCAATAATGAGGACGCAAAGTTCAACTAAAAGCACGGTTGTTCCAGATCGAAAGTTTAATGCCAAGTTTATGTATGGCGGCAGCGTGCTCGCGGTCGCCTGTAAATGATCGTGTAATTATTACAAAATTAAAATTTGTTCAATGAACACGAAATACCAAACGACGTGACCTTCTGCGCTCGTAATTACTTTCCGTACAAACTATTTTAGGCAGCCGCAGACTCGCCGGTTCAAAATGTATTTATTTCTTTACACTTCATCTTTGGCTCTTTTTTCACGACGACATCGATGAAGTAAGGTTTATTTTCCCTAAGAGCGATTTGTATAATTGTGCATAGAAATTGTGCACAATTATACAAATAAATTAATAAAACAACTTATTAAAATTGATTAATATAAAATCAGCTTTTAATTCATTTACGTAATTGAAATTACTCTGCACAGTTCTTTCTGCTTTACGAATAAGCCAAAACGAAAGGCGCAAAAGGTTAATTCTTTTTTGGTGCCAAAGAGGGAATTAGCAAAGTGCGTGACGATTGGGTTCGAACTTTGGTGGAACATTCTTCAGGTGAGCATTTATCAAGTTTAAAGGTCAAGAGAGCTTGCTGCGCCAAAAACAAAAGCATGCTATCCCGTTCGCTTTTATGACACACCAGTACAGTCATTTCCGGAATGTAAAATAAAGTTACTGGTATATAATGGTATATAAACGTTTTACTACGTTTCCAGGCGAAATGAGTGCGAAATGGTTCAAATGACTTTAAACGAGGGGTTCTCCGATGTTCTATTGATCAGTTGTGAATTCGGAAGTTTTCAACAAACATTTTAATATTTTTGTATCATCCATGCTGAAAAACGCTACTTTCTCAACATATAAAACGCCAAGAAGAGTCTATTACCGAAAGAAAAAAATAGTGCCGTAAATATTTCATTCATAACCGAATTATTTAATTTAATTTTGACTACTTGTAACTATAATTCACTTATTGACAAATCAAATACAAGTTTTCCGTTCTAGGGCGGAAAAGTGACAACAATTTTCTGAGTGACTACCTACTGTAAAGTGGAAAAGGGCCAATATTTTCATACCAATACATCCACTAAGCAGTACTTTCCTTCCTGGTACAAAGAACATGCATTTTCGGGGTAACAAATTAATTAAACGGAAAAATCTTATGATGTTAATCGATAGAAAAAAATCGTGGCCTGACTGTGGCACTTTCATCCTAGTACTGGGCCAGAGTACGCTCAACTCTGGCAACTTTACCACTCTGGTAACTTTATCACTCTGGCAACTTTACCACTCTGGCAATTTCCCATTAGGAAATTTAAGACTGTAATTTAAGGAAATAATTAGGAAATTTTACTGTATATTACCCGAAAGATCAATTAAAAAAGTTGAACTATTTAACTTGAAATAGAACTTGCTCCTAATTGGTTCTTTTCTTCACAACCAGCGATTCAACATTTTAGACTCAAAAACTACAGTCGACAGCAATATTTACACTCTACTTCTCTGGGCGTACTCTATCCAAACTATAATCGTCCCATATTCCCAATGCACCTCAGCATTCTATCCATCCGATTCCCAGCTATTTTTACCGCCAATTCGAGCAAGCCCTTTCCCCGCGAAATATCGCCTCGCTTTCCCGAGTACAGGAAGCTCGCTGTCCGCGCGATTATGTGGCCTCGCCTGGCGCCACCGGGTTCGCACACTCACGCGCTCCGGATTCGGGCGCTGCTCGGCAAAAGTGCGCCCCCGCCCCCGCCGCGTCGTCTGGCGGCTCTTCCTGCCGGGGTATTTCGATGGTCCACGAGGGGCCGCCCCCCGCATTCCCCGTTCCCCAACTTACGCGTGCACGTGCGTCGCCGCGCGCGCGTGTACATACACGCCGCGACATACGCAAAGACGTGCCTCGGCGAGTCTGTCGGCGAGGAGCATAAGCGTACTGAAATAGACACACCACATGACGGGGGTCTTTGCCATTGCGGGAGTATGTGCCTCGAAAGCGTGCAGTGTGCGTACGGGATCCTCTCCACCAAGAGCTTTCACCGTGCCACGGTGCGGCAACGGAAATTGGGACCCAACGGGGGTGTCTTGGAGAGGAAGCCGATGGCGTGGAGGGACCATCTAGATGTTATCTAGAACCCTATTAGGTCTAGTCATTGAAAGGGAATAGAGAAGAAAACTTAGGGAGGAGAACTGACCCTATCTGGTTCCTGGATCCACCAGGGTGGATCAGGGAGACTAGTGGTGGATAACCATCCAGGAGGAACCACTTGTTGCCGGAGGACCAGTATCAAAGATGTCTGTTGGTGGAGGAAAGCTGAAGAAGTTAGCTGGTACTCCCAATGAGAGAATATGGGAAAGTCTTTAGAGGTTTGGAATGTGGTTGAGTGAAACATTCCGTTGAACATCGAGTTTCGGGAGTGTAAAGTGAGGATTGGAGCAAATTTTGGGAGAACCCTTCCCTGATTGGAGCAAAGGGATACTATTTAGCAAAGCTCTGAACTCCGGTGATTTGGGAACTTCACTCGTCTCCTCGACTATGGTGCATTTAGAGAAAAGATATTAAGTGAATCTAGGAGGAAACCGGGTGTGGGTAGGATTCCTTGACAATGGCTGAGGTTCTGGGTGCAGTTTGGTGTGTGTCTTCAATGGGGGCGTCGGGAGTTGTGGATGAAAAAAATTAAGGAAAAGGAAACGGGGATGTTTGAGGGTCGCCCCGGGTCGTAGATGGTGCCAAGACGACCTTGGACGACAGGATGACGGCCTGCCACCCGCAGCCGCCCCTTCGGCACTTGCAGCAGCACCGGTCGCGTATTTCGCAAGACGCGGTCGACGTGTTGGGCCAGAACCAAGGGCTCCAGCATGGCCGCGCGCACTACCCGCCCCATCTCCTCAACTGGGTTTACTTGACAATTGCGGACCAGAACTCCATTTCGTCGGATCAGGTAGAGTGATCTTATAAAATGTTTAATCAAGAATACGTTAGTTGTCGACGTCAAGATTAAGTAGATAGAATCAGCTGCGACCCTCAACGAGTAAACCTGGATCCCTCGTGACGGTTTTTTTTATTTATTTTTTTATTTATATTTTTTTCGATTTTTTCACTTTTTCGTGTATATCATTTATCATTTATTCTATATCTATATAAAAAATGTGTTGGTCAAAATCAGCTCGGGTTACGAGTGACCTATGTTAACTTCGTAGATGCAGCTTGATTGTTTGTTTTACGCAGTAAAATAAACAATCAATTTATTATTTTACAGTTAATCGGATAAAAACTTCGCCTACTGAAAAATACATAAAAACGATTAGAAACTGTTAAATAGTTATAGGCCTTATCCATATTTTTAAATGTCATTTTCCCTTTTTTTAAGTTAGATGCTATAAAATTCGTCGTTTACTTATGTTATATTATGAAATATGCTTATTATAATATATTTACACTCAATTTTATATTCCCTAGTTATTTCGCTACAATTTATTGAGATTTTTTATTGTTATTTTATCAATTTATATCACATCCAACTCCAAAACTTACAATTTCGGCTATGACGGGAATTTTTCAGAACGCTGCTCTAATTATGGGTAAGGTCTATAAGAACAGTCACATAGAGACATATAGGCCTTCAATTTCCAATAGAAATTGGTAGAGTTCACATGTATTTCCACATAGAAAGTGGTTCGTCATACAAAAATATATGTAATTCAAACATCTGTTGGACAGAAACCTCATACATATATATAAATACTGATACGACTATTCCTATAAGTATTTTCAACGGGGCGTTCAAGGAAAAAGAATTTTCGAAATATTGTACACTGATTACAAATTTGGATAGAATTTAACATTGTACATGAGACGATTAATTATTACGTGAGATAAATTGAAAAATATTGTATTGCTGAAAACCGAAAACTTTGAATGTTAGATTGGAAAAACGAAATATGGATTTGATTATTTTTTAATTGGTAATATTACGCTATTTTCTTACAAAACATACTACTAAAATATACTACTAAATGTTTACAATGGTAATAATTAAATAATATAAAATTTTTCATATAAATGTAATCCATTTAATTCCGCGCTCAAAAAGAGCCCCGGTATTGACATTTGAATTAAATTTGATAACTGAAGAAACTGTGTAAACAATTGCACCTGATAGCCACCGTATATATAAATGTTTTACTATAAGTTTACATTAATATAACTCAGCTACAATTGTCCATACATTTACAGAAATCGTTTACAGAAATCGTTTACATAATATTTACATAAACTAAACTATTTTTAACTATGATTATAAGTTGAACAAAGGATGAAAAAAACAATAAAAGTTTTTCATTACTTTTGGTTTTTTGAACTTAGAATTTGTATTTATAATGTAATCAGATTTATAAATTTTACGTAACATGACTGAATTACCTGCCATTAAATATGTAAATCATACATAATCGTGTTTACGTCACGTTTACACAAAATTTATATAAAAGTATGTACGTACAAGAATATTTATTTTGTCATGAGAATCCGATACTTACAACACAAGATAGTAATGCATAACATATTTTAAAAGATTATACAAAGCAGTGCATTTTTAGAAGAAAATATGACAGAAGAAACACACGTTTAAATTATTGCACGCCTAATTCGATAAAGCTGAAAATACTAAGAAATAATTTTTCCAAAAAAAACCTGTTTTAACTGCAATAGACTTGTGTGTTGACTTTTAATTAAAAATTTTATTACAAAAAATAGCAAACATAACTTCGTAAACATGTTATGTCGTAACAATATTGTAGTAAACAAAAATGTTTTTTTAAGTTTTCGATTAATTATTCGATGTTGTTCGATAAATTTGATAAACCGTAGTAAACATGTTAAAATATAATTTAAATCAAGATTGATTTTCCAACTAAATGTAAAGTAAAAAGCTGGAAAATATCAATCGTAATTACACTCAGAAATATAAATGAAACATATTATGGACTCCTATCTACTCATACACTGAATTATTGAAAGAAGCCAATGTCTGTAATTGCAAATTACAGTTATCGAATAAATGGGAATAATTAAATGATAACTTGACCTCTCTTGTTAAGCACTGTTATTAATTGGAAATGTTATTAACAGTGCTTAACAAGAGAGGTCAAGTTGTTATTAATTGGAAATATCATAAAATAATTTGAAATTAATGTAGCTCTTCGATGATTTATTCAGATTAAATATTTAAGACCTATAAACGTTCCCTCATTACCAGATTGTTAATCTCTCAGACTATAATCCAATTATTTCTGGTAGCTCCAGTTAGACTGTTCATCGTGCATTAAATAACAAATACCACGTCCAGTTTAGAATTCTGGTTTACCACTGCTAATGAAAAAACATCAAAGTTAATGGGGATAATCGAATAAATCATTATTCATCGCATCAAGAAAATATTATGTTGCAATTAATACAATTTTTACGGTTACATATAGTAATCGGAACAAATCATGCTTCTTAAGAAATCGAAATTATTAATCCGAAAACTTTTCTAAAATAATATATAATTTCTCCATTTGTAACATTCTCATTCATTATCATTGATCCAGTTAACTTAAATCAGTGTCGTATTAAATTGTTTTGTGGTTTAACGTTTTGACTTTAATCTTTCTTAATTTTAATTCTTAATTTAATATTCTTCCAAATTACTTTATGGTATAACAAAATGAACTGCAGCAAGGTTTTTCAATAATAATTTGTTTTCAAGTTTTATCTGCCCCATCAATCAAATAATCAAATAATTTATCCTTCTTCACATGTAATGTAAAAGTATTTATTTTATGCCAAAAACTATTTCGCTTTTTCGGTTCGCGAATTACCAGATTTCGCAAAGGTCAAGAAGACCTTGGTTAGCACGAACGATCGGGCATGAAATGATGCATCGAGCGTTTATATAAGTCGATCTCGCCGGTCGGAGATAGACTAATGCCCCGCTAGCTTGACAACAGTGAAACAATTTGAGCGGGATATAATTATAGCCGGCTGCTTTTCTAAATTCCCAGAACGTCGGAAATATGCTGTCTAAGCTCAAAACGCGGCGTTCGGTGGCGGCTCGTCATCGATACGCCGTCGACGCAAAACCGACGACTGATTCGATTAATTAATTGCACGTTCGTTTATTTCTGTGCTCGAATACAGCGTCATCGTTGGTTTTCAGAACAAGCTGCTGCCGGCGATATGGAGCAACTTTCCGACGGCGGGCGCGCAGTCGTTTTTACACCAAAATGGGATCAATTCGTCGGGACCGCTGACGGACAGTATAGGCGACCTGGCGGAACACTTCAACGAATTGGCGCTTCTTGACAGAAAACCTTCTAGGAGGCCGCCATCCACGTACTTGTGCCATTTGTGTTTTAAAAAAGGCCACTACATCAAAGATTGTCCTCTGGTGAGGTTCAAAGATATCAGATGTAAGAGATTTGACGTGCACTCCTAGAAATGTCCTTTTGATTGGGATAGGATAGGATTTTGAAATGAAAGCAGAATTCCTTTGAAGTATTTCGCGGATTTTGCTTTGGTCCAGAAGAAAGTAATTTTAAAATCAATTCGAATGAATGAAACATTATTTTTCAATGACAAGGAATATGATCTGAAATTATTCTTGTTCAGCCAAAATAGATAATCTTTTTCGCGGAAAAAGAAGGATTATTTTAATTAAAACTAAGAAGTGTGCATTATGATCTGATGTTAAAGTAGTCAATGAGTTTGGTATGAAGTATTATTATATTGTGAATAAATAAACTGAACCTAAAAATATTACGAGTTTCCAGTCAAATTAAATGCAGTCGAATGAGCCATGTCTCTTTAAATAATTATTATGCAATATAATATTCATAGCTTTTGTAAGGCAAACTTAAATAATACGTTTTTTTGTATATTTTAAGCTCTTCAATAAGACTTTTTCTTTGAAACTCTGTTGTTTTTTTTTTATTTCTACTGCCAAATTTAAATAAAAAGGTTAATTTTGTACGGAATAATATTAGTTCGTACAAAATTAAATTTAATATATATTATATATTTTATGCTTTAAAATAAAAAGTTCATTCTGTTTCAATTTCAGTCTTAATCAATCAAATCGATTATTTCTAAGAGCGAGTCTGTAAAAAATTAGCAGATAAGGGTTTAGGAGAGTATTTACACAATGCCTCATTCCGAATATTTTTTAAAATCTAGATCAATAATTGAACATTCCGAAAATGAAACCGTTTTCGATCAAGTTTTGATCGTGAATTGATTGTGATTTAATCCCAGTTAAAAAATTGCTTTAGGACTATGTAGAATAGCCTTAACAGTTTCTGTTTGAATTTCTTAACTGGGATCACATCGGAATTTAATCATAATGTAGTTTCGTCTAAGCACTATCAATTCACAACCAAAATGATCAAAACTTCATCGAAAGCGAAATCGAAAAAGAATCTCATTTTCAGTCTGATCAACTATTGATCAAGATTTGACAAAATTTTTTACCAAAATTTGACAAAAGATGGGATCACATATATAGGCTATGCAAAACATTTTACGAACTTCGATAACGGGCGAAAATAGATATTATGTACCGCAGAGGCGGGCAGTAATCTTTCTGCTGTCGCCCTCCCAATTTTTCTAAATTGTAAAGTTTACACGCTATATTTAACATTTCAATTTTGTAATGTAGAAATTAATGCGAAATTAATCTGCTGTCAAATTTCAGTTTACTTTAAAACAGAACAGATTAACAAATTAATCTGAATGCTGTCATAAACAAAAAATTGATTTTCTTAGTGGAAGGAGCGTATAAGTTTAACTTGCATCAAAACTTTAAAACATATCTTTTAAACGATCGTTTTTAGAGGCAGAATTTGTGTCCGGCATTTCACACTGCGACAGTGTAGTGCACTGTTATACAAAGATGTCTCGAATCACATTCCTTTCATTGCGAAGGTCGAGATCAAATCTAAGTACAATGTGATTCGTTGTCTTAACGTCAAATACTTTTGGAATTAATTATTACTCATAACATCCGAAAACCGTAAAATGTAACAAATATAGATGCAAATCGTTGACATATATCTACATTCGCAATATTTATACATCTACTTTTATTTTCACTGAGAGAAATGATAAAGCATATTTATATTATAAGTACAGCTAAATGGGGATATACTTTCCAGTGTCAAGAACATTGCAATAAGTTCGTTTATCCTTTACTAGAGTTATATGTAAATTTGCTGTTAAGTATAGCAAAGTG
The DNA here is from genome assembly GCA_022817645.1 of Ceratoteleas bidentatus. NCBI lineage: Eukaryota > Metazoa > Arthropoda > Insecta > Hymenoptera > Scelionidae > Ceratoteleas > Ceratoteleas bidentatus. The sequence continues at coordinate 1,571 of JABFPB010007774.1, read as the reverse complement.
TCTCAGAAAATATTGCTATTTTCTTCATACTGGAAAGTATATCACATTTTCGCTGTAAATCTAGCTGAATATGCTTTACAATTTTTGTCAGTGTATTATAACACATTTTCAAATTCGGACAAGTATATCTTAAAATCTCCCGTCAGTTTAGAGAGAAAATCTATATTTTCTGTATTTGAAAATACAGAAAATACGGAAAAACAGTCGACACTCCTCTTTCTGACGAAAAACTGTTCTTCTTTCTGACCGATTTCCCCTCCACAGTTATCATTTTTAAGACATGTGTTATCTCGGCTATATTCATTGAAGCACGTTGTGTTATCGTGTTTTTCTCGGGAACACCGAATATTATGTTATACTCCTGTTTTTCCGAGTTACATTGTTTGGTTTGTAATATTGTGTGTAACTTATATACCTAAATGAACATTTATTTAGGCGCCCGATATAGGCCTCCGTGGGATACCTTTTTCTGTAGTACTCTGAGTTTGCATACTTACGAAATCGGACATCTTTAACAATATCATAATTGGTGTTTTCCGGCCAACTTCTCAACATTTTTATGGCCCCGTAACAGTGTTAAACAATTTGATTAAATAATCACTCATTGAACATTTATATTATAGCATCAATAATATAACCTATAATCTATTTACTTATCAAACTGCGAATCTTGCATACTTTAAATAACTTGCAAACATTTGTGTCAAATGTTTATACAAATACTTACCTTTCTTTCAATGATCGGTGTTTTTTCCGCACTCGCTTTGAATTAGTCAAATCGGCGTTTAAAAGTAGTAAAATCGGTACATCGACATTACCTTAATACATTAGCATTAAGGTATTGTCGAACGGAGCAAGTTTGAATTAGCTATTTTGCGCCAAAAGTAATGTTTGTTGTATTATTAATAAAGTAACAAATATTTCACAAATAACTGATCATAGCGTCATTCTGTGATTACAGAAGAATGTTTTGAAACACGCAAATATATTTGTTATCAATGCGTGACGGAATAATTTGCAAACTACGGATTTAGTAACCTCAAAACCATGATAATAATGTAGTTTGCGTAGAAGGCGTAGTTTGTTTCCTAATTACACATTCACGCTTTGTTAAAAAATATGTTTGCGTGTTTCAAAATATTCTTGTTTAATCACAGAATGGCGCTATGATTAGCTTTTTGTGAAGATTTTATTACTTTAAAAATACAAAAACCCTGATAACCAACCTGCTTCAATATTTATGCAAATTTTGTACAAACATTTACGTAAAGTTTGCATAAAGTTTGCATAAAATTTGCGCAAATCTATGACCGTTTCTGATATAAATTTTGCATAAAGGTTATAATAAATAAAAAGTAGATAATCATAATATCTTATATTCGATAATTTGCCAAATCTGAATTTTACTCGTACACAATCATTTATATAAATTTTATGCAAAATTGGTACAGATTTTATGCAAAACTTATGCAAATATGACACCAAATGCGGTCATACATTTGCGCAAATTTTATGCAAACTTTATGCAAACTTTGTGCAAATTTTATTCTTGAACGAATTTGCATAAATTT